>CAKAOH010021183.1:0-87957 GCA_916701665.1 Sebastiscus tertius | reverse complement strand
GAGGCGGCGGGTGGAGACAGAGAAGTGAACCAGGTGAAGCGAAGATAAGTATGATAACTACGCTCGTTACTGTAAGTAAGGGCAATCAAATCTTTGTGAGTAAAAAGCAAATTCTTTATCAATACACCTGTTTAACAACCAGAAACATGACAGAAACATGTAGAAAAGTGATATTTCAACCTGCTCTGTCCGCATTCTCTCATCCACCGCCGCTATGTATTACACTAGCACAGCGCACTAGCTTGGTCGATAACGAATTGTTCCAAACAAGCTAAAACAAAAGTTTAGCTTAGTTTGCCACGTATCTTAAAATTCTTGTAAACTTATCTTCTGGCTGGGACAAAGCAGCTCCTCTTCTCTCTGTTACCTGCAGTGGTTCACATCAGTAGAGGACAAGAGGACAGAAGACAGGAGGAAGGACTGATACTGACTGATGTCTGTGTTCGTCATTCTTTATAAACTTCACTCAGGAATATTATTTTATTGACATTCTGGATTAGTTTCCAGTGAGAGTGTCCAGTGTTTATATAGTGAATTGCTGTCGTAAACGTTACTGTTGCTGCTCTAGAAACATTTAGTTATATCTAAAATATTAATATATTCTAAACCTGCTGCGAATGTATTATTTATTTAAATAATATATTAAAAGGCAATTATTTACTAATGAAAAAGAACTGATAAGAGTATCGATAAAGAACCGAATCGATAAGGAGTATCGAAAAGAGTCGTAGTATCATTAAAATCCTAACGATACCCATTACTGTATGTGACGAGTTGGGCTGAGAATGCGTTGGAATAGAAATGTACTCAACTCTCTTGAGAACGTCTTTTTTGCAGACTGGCTTCAAGAAAGAGTAGCTTGAATATATGCAGACTCATGCTTGTAAACAAAAAGAAAAAGGAAATGAGTTTATTGAACTCTTTATCGGTAAATGCTTCGTGGTGTTTATCGCTCACACCAGCTCATAACTAATAAGGCACAGAAACAGACAAGGAAATTGTTGCATACTGTGGGCAGCATTGCAACTATGCAATCACCCAGGACAAACAACAACAAAAAAGACCCTCAACACAAATAGCGGCAATCAGAATGGATGCCATCTCTTGGCATTACTTTAAATGCCAGCAGCAGACAAGATACTCATTAGGAAGATGATGATGGAGGGGAGTATTCAGATGGACTTGTGGTGGAAACACAACGGCAGACAAAACAATGGGCCTAAATTGAGAGGGACGATTAGCATCATTTTCAATGTCATTCACTTTGTGTTGTTTTGAAAACATGACAAGGACGATGAATAATGAATTTTCTGTACCGTTTTTGAGAATCGTTAGGCATACATCAAACCGCAGTTGAATGAAAGCAAAAATATGTGACAGTGAGCTAAATTTGCATTGCTGACACATTTTGTTTCCATAATTGGCTGTGAGTTACATTCTGAGATGTTCTATCATTGTGAATTTGTGTAAACTTGGCAAATTATCTGAAACTTCAGACACAATCCTGCAAAAGATGTTAGTCAGTAATTCTGACAGGAAATTGAATACACAGATGCTACTTCAAGAAAACAGGATTTGATGTGCATCTCTAAATCTCTAAATCTCAGTGAATTCCTCTGCCTAGTATGCACTACAGTACACCGCAGAGTACTCTAACCATAGATATGATGTAGTGGTGGCTTGGAGCCTTCTCCTACATTCCATCAATATGAGTTGGGGGTGAAAAAAAAAAGCGAAATTGCACAAAATAGACCCACTGGTCGCCTCATCTTTAAATCTAAGTCCTTGCTTGCTGTCTTAAACGATTAGAGAGAAATGAAAACACGCATGGGGATTTACAGGCGTAGGGCCTGACCTCTCATCCATTTTACCTACCACTGGGACCCATTGTGACCCTAAAATTGCCAATATTGAAGCTCAGTGGGGTGAGTAAGAATGGAGGAGGGTGGGGGGCTAAGAGACGAGACAGCTACAGCTGTGCTCTGCTCTTGCCTCACAGAGACAGAAGAAATGGGGAAAAAATCATAATCTCACGCTGTCTGATGCAAGCTTAAATGCTCTATTGCTTTGCCGATCACGTTGCGCTCCCATCATCTTTCCCTGGCGTCTCCAAGACAAATCTGGGCTGCTGCCATGCACACACACGCAAACCACTATGCACGGCAACAACAGCAGCTGAGGCGTGATGAATGACGCTCTCGTCCCGACGGGTCCCTGTCGATGCATGTTCAAGTGGATGGGATTGAATTTAACCATAGAAATGACAGGCCATTCTTTTTTGGGGCACGGGGCAGGCTACATGAATGGTTTGTGGCGACGAGGGGCTCGGTGATTGATGCCCCACGAGGAAGAGCCAGCGAATCTGTGGAGAAAGACGAGGGAAAACCACAGTGTCATAAATGTGAGCGTCTGGAGAATCCACGGGCTGTGGTACTTTTTCTGAACCTACGCCACTCCTTATCCTCTTTACCACCTGATCCCTGTTTGAAGGAGCTTATACCTCTCCTCATCCAACTAAAATGGTCCTATTTATCACGACCTGACATTTCTGTCATCAGTGGCCGACGTTGTTGGTGGATGAGCTACTCGAGTAAAGCTCTAGAGAGCTGTTGTGGAAGATGCAGGTTCTTTTGTCAGTCTTCTCAGGTGAAATGCAGGAGCCATGTGCACCTTCAATTTGTGTTCTTTGTTTCATCTGACCACTGGCAAAGCATCGCCTCCCTTAGTTTATGTTGCTACGCCTGTCAAGCTTTCTGTTCTAGGCCTACCTATGCAGTTTAAAAAAAATAGCGGCAGGTCTACCACTCATAATTCCTTCCTTGGTTTCTAACTGTAGCTGTCACTGTTTCTGTAGCTAGCTAATTAAGCTAATGTTAGCTCCATGGTTTGATGCTATCTCTTGCTGAATTGCCGTGTTTCCATTCAACTGTCAAGCGAATTTTAAGAGCACTTTTGAAATGTAACAAAAAAGAAATGCGAATTACAGTAGGTGTGTTTCCATCAACTGGTTTGGGCGAATAAACTTGGCTACAGCGTAGTTTGGTCAGAAGTTGGCGCTATAGGCGCCGCATGGCTGTAATCCGCCAATTAACAGAGTTTGAAGAAGTTGAGGTTGAGAACCAGAAACACAACAAGGTGGCTTGACCATCTAACCATATACGAGAGAAAGTCTTCAAGAGGTCTTCGGGAATTTGTTTTAATTGGGCAAGTTTAAATTGTTCTTTCATGTCAGCTCGTATTTGCCATGTTTTGTGTTGTCTGGAGACAAAGACAAGCATTCACACGTTATGGGAATATCGGAGAAGAAGCCAACAGTGGAAACAGCTGTGAGTCAAATGTTCGCTACGTCAGAATGTATTTGCCAATGATCTTTCCATAACCCATTTAGCGCATCAACTCTTTTTTGACAATCTCAAAAACCACCTCAAGCGAGCCTAAATGATTTTTTTCCGCAATTGAGGAAGTTTTATCAAATTTTTCTATTTCCATAAAGCTTTACTAATTCAATACTTCAAAATGTGCATAAAAATATGTGAATGGGATATCTTACTGGGATTATTTTGACTGATATTGCAATTGTGAGTGTGATGGAGTGATAATATGTACATCATTATTTGTATGAGTTTTGCGGCAATTTGTACTAAACAAAGTTTTCTTAAGTCTGTAGAATATGATGTGTAGACCAGGACATCTCTGCAGCACCACAATATTTAATTTAAAATAGTAGTTTGACACATTTCACCTTTAACAAATTTTTAAAAGAAAAACCCTGTAAAGGTACTTAAGTATGCACTTGAAGGCTACATAGATGATATAGTGCTAATTGACTGAGGCCAAGGCTGCATTTGCCTTAAGTAAAAATAGTGGATTTTTAAAGTCATTCAAGCTAAACTGGAGGGGAAGGGATCCGTGCACACAGTAGATCAGTGTCGAGTCAAAGTGAAAAAACTTTGACAGCAATATTTCAAAGTCAGTGATTCCCTGCATAGAAGTGGCAGCTCTTTTTATTCGGTCTGCTTTAATTTGTGCGCTGTGAAACCGAACCAGACTCAACTGAAAACAAACCAAAAGTATAAATTTCACTCTGATTTGGACAGGCCAAACGGACTCTGGCTTGTGAAAGCACCAGAACAGGACTGCGTTTTTAAAGGACTACATGTGAAAACACCTAAATGTATATTAATCTTTAAAATCTGAGTTTAGCCAATGGTGTACCTTGGTTTAAGACTCCAAATGTTACTCAAACTGAAGAGCCCAACATTGCAGAAACCTGCCTTAACATATAACCCTCCTCATCACTGCAAACAATTACAAGTGGACCTGGCATCCCTGCGTAGGGACTCCAGCGCTCACAAGGAAATGCTGTAGCCTCCAGAACAATGGAGGGGTTAAGAGGGTGAGACCCCGGGAAGGATTAGGAGCATGTTTTCCACTATCTTCACTTCTGCAGGCATCTCTGCAGACCTCTCCCGGGCCCCGCAGCCCGCTCGAGCTTGGCTCCGTCTTCTTATCCACTGAAGTCCTGGAAGCAGCGAAAACAGTCAGAGTTCCAGTCTCCAAATCAGCTGGGGTAACAGACGAGGATGCCTGATGTCCCCAAGTGTAGTCCGCCCACATCTCTCTCTCGCACGCACACACATGTACAGAAAGAGAGAGGGAGTCTTGCTAATTCGCTAACATCATTGTAGTGAAGAAGAATGCAATTAAAACTGCTCTTGATAATTAACCCAGATCCATCTCCAACCCCATCTCTGCTGATTATATAAACGGCCATTACCAGGGAGCTATGAATATTCATCACGAGTCGTGAGTGGTCTTAAGATGGTAGTCATTTTATCTTTTTGGGTGGGTGGAAATGAGTAAGGAAGGGGGGATGAAGTGTGTGTGTGTGTGTGGAGAGGGGGGGGGTATTTGGCTGTGACTGATTACCACACAGTTGGGGAGAATGTAATCCATGACTGCAACTTCAGAGCGATTTTGCTGTTAATAAGCATTTTGTTGTCTATTTGTTGTTAAGTTGCCCATTTCTTTATCTACTTGTTTGTTGATTCCGTTTGAGGTCTTAAGTGTTTGCAGCACCAACAGTTTAGTATTAAATTAAATTACATTTATGTAAATTAGATGCATGCATGTTTGCTGCTGCAAAACAATAGCACACAAATACTTTTGCTAATACAGTGAAATACAATTATTTAGCAGCAAACTGTTAGGGACCACTGCAACAGAATTGCATTGCCAGTATAGACTGTATATAAGAAGTGGTATATAAGAGGTCACCGTGATGCCACTTAGTTTGTGGACTGCCTTTTGAAGCCTCGAGTTCGGCATTTTGGTTGTCGCCATGTTGTTTTTTGCAACTAGAAGTGACAAGAGAGGACAGAGCTAAGTACAACCGAATGCTGAATAAGACATTTCAGGCATCAAAATTGGTTATAATTAACTTTCATGAACTGAAAACACACTGTAAAAGGGTTAAAGTTGTAACATGAAAACACAGACAACTCCCAGACAGAACAACACCATGGTAGAAACCTGTCAATCACAAGGTAGCCACACCCTAAAGCATCCCCTGCTTTATGGTCTAATTGACTCTAAATGGGACCATAATTTACTAAATGAACATCATGCTGTATTGAAGAAGATTTGAAACTAGTGATTGAGACCATAAACTCATGTTTACAATGTTTACAATGTTTACTGAGGTAATAAATCAAGTGAGAAGTAGCCTCATTTTCTCATAGACTTCTATACAATCAGACTTCTTTTTGCAACCAGAGGAGTCGCCCCCTGCTGGCTATTAGAAAGAATGCAAGTTTAAAGCACTTCCGCATTGGCTTCACTTCTCAGACTCGGAGGTTGCCCACTGATTGCTAGGCAACAACTTAGGTCCATGTTTACTTCCTGTTGTCACACCGCTGTGTTGAATACTCGATTCCTATTGGTCAATCACAGCGTTCCGTAATTTCTGTATAACAGACTGAGTTGAGCTGGTTTCAACTTTTTTCAGCGATCCAATGACGCAATGAAGCGTCAACCAATCATATGTTTTTGTTTCACCCTGTTTCTTTCCCGCTACAAAAATGCCGTTAACCAGTTCCCAGTGCTATTTAACGACATAACTACGTCAACGAGCGCCTTGAGCAACACAACGGCGACTCTGCGACAATGTAGCTAGCCACGCTGGCCATTTAGTTGCTTTTATCGCTTGTAGTGTGAACATAGCTTGAGTATAATTTTTCACTTTGCTAGGCATAATTTCTTTTTTTAAATCAGTTCAGATTTAATGATTCCTATAAATTATCGTTTTGGTTCAGTTCACATGAAGTTGGTTACCATGGTTACGCATCTTTTAATTACTGCTTAGTGCGTCCGAGAAGATACATACTACTGTTTATTCACACGTTGAACGATAGTACGCATATTGGGTACGTAGTGCACAGTATTTCGAACGTAGCCAGTGCAACAGAAAATAAACTGGGACACATTTGGAAAGTTCACTGTACATATACAACTGTGAAATGATCTATAGAAAAATATTCAAAATTCCCCCCTGACTGCATGTTTACATATATTATTAACCATTATCAAACAGGTCTCTCCGACAGAAATCTGTCAAGCTCAAAGTTTAGTTGAGGGAGTTGACAGAAATAGGTTTCAGCACATTATAAATTGGGGGGTGGAGAGATAATCAGTCTTGTGAATTGTGACCACATTGTGTCAATGCTGTGATCTTGCCATAAGACTTCAGCAGCAGCAGCAAACAGAGCAGAACAGAGAGGAGAGAGAGAAGCGAGGGAGCGGGAGAAGGAGAGAGAGGGAGGCGGAGAGAAACCTTTCATGATAAAAACTGCCCGCTCACAGTGCGATAAATTGGGAGATGACACAAGTCACAGCACAACAAAAGGGGAGAACATTGGATGGGGACCCTTCACTGAGAAATTGATGAGATCGAGTCTGAAAGAATTGTCTCTGTGAGCCAACACTGGGGCTTAGCTCCCAAAACACTCCTGGATTAAGACAACATCCCACTGGAGGTGGAGTTGGCATGAGCCCATTAGTCCCTCCTGATTTCTCTGACACTTTCCTCACTTCTTTGAAGCCACTAATACCTTGTCTCATAGCCATAGCTTTTTCATTGTACAAAGCAAATAAATAAAAAAACACAGATACTCCCGCAGTCACCTCCCAGAATAGTTGCAAAAATTCAAGGATCAGGTAGTTTGTTTGAATGCAGGATTTGTCGCGAGCGTGATCCCGCCTCAACTCGGCTCTGCATCTGAAAAGAGAATTGGCATATTGGAGCAGCTCATCACACAAATTCAGCACTCCCCGATCTGATAAGATGATGTGTTTGAGATCAGTAGCCTCCTCCAGCAGCTCAGAGCCGCCGCTGACACTTGAAGACTTTATGCTGTGTGCACATGCCCTTTCTTTTGATTTCCTTTTATCTATCAGAAACAATTTTTTGTACACAGGAAATCAAAACGCTGATATCAAATAGTGACATTTCCTTTAGCATTTCGTGTGCCCTATCGTCCTAATGGCACGCTGATCCACCTGCCTTTCAGCTACTCACTAAACTAAGATGTAAGTGGCAATCATGACATTTTATTTTTTATTTTAGCTCACAGTTCAGGCTGTTCTCATACACCATTCGTAGCTATACCTACAGAAAGTAATGCACTGTAATTCCTATTCAGTGGAAACCGCTTATATGGATCAGAAAGCTTTGGACCGAATCATTCCTATATAAACGCTGTTTAAATAATTTGCTTATAGTAATCAAGTATTCCGCCTACAGTGTTCATCTGGGGTCAACATATGGAAAAACATTTTAAAACTATGTTAGACTAACATAAACTGAATTTTTGTTTCGTTTTTTACTTTACTCTCTTGGTACTTTGACACGCGGACCATCTGCTTTCTGGCTGCATACCTGAGGCTGATGCTGCGTGCACATTGATATCGTGACGGAAAAAGAAAAGTAATTTTCTCTGAATAGAAAACACCTGTGGTTGAAGCCTCTCACGTCAAGTGGATTGATAATGCTTGGTCATGTAATGCTCCCAAAGTGAAACTTTGCTGATACTTAACCGGCTCTGCAGCACACATGCAGACCGGCGCCCGTCTCCCTCCATGCTGCTACCCAGTAAAAGAACGAGGAGCCCCGGCAAAGGGGCGCCATTATGCATGCACGCTCGCGCTGCAGAGCCGGAAAAAAACGTTAGTGTCTCACCAGTAAATAGCAAAACGGTCCGTTTCATTACTTTGTATTCATGTAATAAACATACAAATGTCAATTAAATGGTAATCTGCATGAGAAATGATGCACAACAACAAAGATTTGGTTATAATAACCATCCTCTAATAGTGATCAATTTGACAGGCGTGTTCACTGTAAGCTGTTTCCATTGTATATCCACGTAATCATGAACCAGGAGGCATTAAGAGCGACAAAGGCCGCATAGGCAGGAGTTGGTCGGGTAAAAAAAAAAAAAGGACTTTTGCCCAGGAGACCTGTGTTTGTACCCCGTGTGAAACTAGAGGTCAATGTTGATTTATTTCTCACATAACTTCCCAACTTTTCACCCAAGCCAGGATATTTCTGTTCCTAAACCTAAACAAGTTGTTTCCTGTGAAGACTGATGTTTATTTTGAAAAGACTGTATGCATGTAATGAGCGGAAACTGACACATGTTGCTGGACATTCGTAGGAAAACGCACGAAAAATGAGGAATAATTTTTCGTAAGATATATGAACTGTTGTATGAGGATAGTTTCACAGTAGCATTCAGTGCTGTCTGTCATTATCATAGTGGGTTATTTTGTAAATGAAAGAACAAAAGGCCTTTAAAAGGCAATTAGTAACATAGTACAGTACATCTACAATATTTCTAAATAATGCCTATTACTGAATGTTAGTCTATTAAAAACAACATATTCCCAAAATCTTCATTCCAGTGATTTATTAAATTAAAGATAAACTGAACACAGTAAATGTACGCTGACTCACCTTTCATAGCTGTTTAAAGCACAGCTTCCAACACTGTTAGACTGCCTGACTGTCACCATGAATCTGGACTGATTCACAGCTGAACTAACTTAACACCTTGGCTAAATAGGGTCCTGACCTGCCATTGCAGACTTGATATTGAGCCTAATCAATTGTCTCATGTGCAAACCGCAAACAGGTTAAATGCCCGCTGACCGATGGACAGAGTTTATTCGTTAAGTGAACCACTGACCCACTTCAGGAATAAATCACTCACATTTTTTACTGTGTCTCTCGACCAGAGAGCCATTAAAGTATGTCTGATACGGTGAGTTACTAGACACTCAACTCACCAGCTCAACACACAAATCACTCACATCTGCACTGTTTCTTTGGCTCCGTTTGATAACGCTGCATCACAGCTGAAGGGTGTGTTTAGTCTGAATTAAGATGTTGATTTAGCTACTAACCCCGAGGCTAACACTGAAGGGCTAAATGAAGTGAACAAAATGTACAGTCGTGCTCTCGCTATTCATTTGCATGTTATCTGGGTGTTTGTGTGATGACATTAAATAAATGAAAAATGTGTGAAATTGATGTGATTGTTGTTGAATGCTGATCATTTAACCCGCTAGCATTTAGCACGTATCAAGTCACATCACCAGAGCAGATATCAACCATCACTGACGGGTCATGTCCAAATCTATAAGACTTTATTTTGAATTCTAGTCAAGATCTCAAGTTAAACAAACAACAGGCTCCGTTACAGGGAACTGATGGGTGAAATGATGCAGAAGAAGTCACCTTGAATATTTCTATTTGATGTAATGGTGCTGCCATAAAAACATATTTCAGTCAATGTACACAATAAATACAGTAGCTTAAATAAAGTGATGGAAAAAGCAGATATAGAATATCCTCGCTGTCAGACTGTCCAAAACGAAAAGAAAAAACAAAAGTGTTATTTAAAGGACTGAGCACTCAAAGTTGGTATTGTGTCTTTATATATGATCAGACACTTGCATGTGTCATAATATTATTAATATTTAATTAAGATATTTTACCTAAATCAAGCTCAAATGGAGTTACGAGGCTTTTGACCAGCAAATATCTTGATATGTGTTTTGTCTATCATTGATTATAACGGCAACTGAAGTCACACCGCCAGCAACACTCCCATCTATAATCACTATGATAACATCAGAGCTAGATTTGATAAACAGGTACACAGCATAGTTTTAAGTGAATGGCGAGGTCCGAGTGAGGGTTGCTGTAAAGCTCACGGTCGGAGCCGCGAGCCACCTTCACCCCTGGCCTTTCCAAGGCAACTATGAGCCGGCAGTCACAACACACTGCCACGGAGGAAATGTGCGGTCCCACGAGGGGATCCTCCCACACACCACATCGTCCGTCCTTGACCTGCCGAGTTGAAGTCAGATGAAATCGCCTCGTCACGGTTTACCTTCAGCTCTGCTCTCTCGGTAGAGCTATGAGAGTCTTGCCGAAAGATTGAGGATCAGATGGAGTTACGACATTAAGTCAGAAGCTCTTTTAATACTTTTCATATGTTAAATATTTGTAAAAACCCATAACCAGACGTTAAGGGTGACTAACAGCATTGATTTATGAAAAATTAAAACTGACGAGATATGGAGATATGAGAATTCCACCCAACAGCAACAATATATGCCTGTGATATTGCATTACAATGAAGATTGAATAGATTATTTTCTAAATTTAAAGAAACTTGAGGGGAAACCTCAGATGGAAAATCATGCGTTTAAAACATTTTAAATGAAAGATTCATTCCCAAAATGGCCAAACAGTTGGGATGTGAATGGACAGTCATAGGAGAGCCCATATACTCAAGGCTCATCAATTTGCGTTTGTGTTTACCAATTTTAACTGAAAAGAAGCAGAATGGTTTAAACATGTTTTCTTTTACTGGATTTTAATGTCCTGGTATGATGAGAATTTGCCGTGATTCATGCTGTAATCTTCCTCTTGTGTCGAGGACAGTTCAGGAAGTGTTTCTAGTAAAAGAAAGAAGAAAAAAAAAAGGGGAGAAGATGCCAACAAGCTGATCTGCACCAAAGGTAAAGCAATGCTTAAACTAATTTTCTTCACCCAGTTATAATATTGAAAACAACTATTCCCAGATGTTTTTAAGTTAAAGACACTATTACTTTCAGCAAATGGTTGCATGGTTTTAAGGTGTGTGTGTGTGTGTGTGTGTGTGTGTGTGTGTGTGTGTGTGTGTGTGTGTGTGTATGTGACAGACTGCGTGCTTGTATTCGTGTGCATGTGTGCTCACTTGAGTGTTTCCATGGCGTGTGTACAAACATGGAGCATAAACTCCCGTGTTTTATGCTTTACTATAAATGTCACGGTCTTGAAATGACATGTTGACTTATTATGACGCTCTCAGGTCTCGTTCACACACTTTAATGTTTAAAACCTCTCCGAGAGCCACATCGTTTTCTTCAAACCAGAGTTTTCATTGAAACCACCAAAAGGAATCCAAAGATCTGGTTATGGAAACATTTTGAAAAGCGATGGAGCATTGGATTCACAGCTGTGTGCTGCAGAGAGGAGCTGTCAAGAGGTCAGTGTCTCCACCACATCATGTAGTCGCACACACACTGCATGAACAGATCACCATCTGGAGTTTGAAATGTAAAGAAATCAGGTTTAGCCTGGAGAGTTTATTTAGCTTTACTATAAAATAACCATAATTATGATTATTGTAGAAAATGGGTATTTTCCACAGAAAAAATTATTCTTGATTCAGACTAGGGCTGCGCGAAATCTTCTATCACGTTATATGTCATTTTATATCTCGATAACAATATATATATCACGATATAGCATGTTTTCTGGTAAGTCAAAAGAAATATAACTACATGGTAAAGCCTATTTTTGTAAACTCCTGTGAGAAATAAATACTTGAAAAATGAAATTATTTTCTCATTTGATTATATTAACATTAACAGTTTCAAGTGAAATTACCGCAATCATTAATTGATACTCCATCAAAATATTTCATATCAGATTTTCTTAGAAATTTGAGCTAGTATGGGCCTGATATTATCAATTTAGACGATGGAATTCTGTTTCACAATGTCTCAATATTTGGGCTGTCAATTGATTCAAAAAGTTAATCGCAATTAATCGTATGATTGTCCATAATTAACATATTTTATCTGTTCAGGAGATTTTACAAGTATTATATACTTTTATCAACATGGGAGTGGGAAAATATGCTGCTTTATGCAAATGTATGTATATATTTATTATTGGAAATCAATTAACAACACAAAACAATGACAAATATTGTCCAGAAACCCTCACAGGTACTACATTTAGCATAAAAAATATGCTCAAATCATAACATGGCACACTGCAGCCCAACAGACAACAACAGCTGTCAGTGTGTCAGTGTGCTGACTTGACTATGACTTGCCCAAAACTGCATGTGATTATCATAAAGTGGGCATGTCTGTAAAGGGGAGACTCGTGGGTATCCATAGAACCCATTTACATTCACATATCTTGAGGTCAGAGGTCAAGGGACCCCTTTGAAAATGGCCATACCAGTTTTTCCTCGCCAAAATGTAGTGCAAGTTTGGAGCGTTATTTATCCTCCTTTGCAACAAGCTAGGATGGTATTATTGGTACCAATGGTTTCCTTTGATTTATTAGTTTCATATGATGCCAGTATCTTCACTCTAGCTTTAAAACTGAGCTACAACCTTAAAATCCAAGTTGCGTTAATATGCTATTATCTCGTTAACTTTACCAGCCCTACTCAATATATGACTTAATCGCTAAAGACGATAAATTATGATATTGAATTATTGCCCAGCCCTTATTCAGACATGTTGTTGATGGTAACTTTTGGCTCATGCCTCTCAACTTTACATTTCCAAACAGGCATTGTGAATCTTTACGGTCGCCTTATCTCCAAAATATGAAACGTCCAGATATAAATGAACACTTTTCTGAAGTGCCGTATAGATGACAGTAGAATAAGGGACCTGCTGTGATGTAGCACTGATCAAAGAAGGGTTTTACTTTCTACAATGTTCTATAGAAAGGCCTGAATCAGCATAAAACACCAAGGCCCCATTAATGTGTTGGCTGATTTATTATCCATCAGACAGTTAATTAATTTGATGAGACACAGCAGAGTGTCACTATCAAGGAGGGTCATTCGAAACAGAGGACTACATTTTTTTTCCAAGGATAAAATTGTCAAGCGGTTCTGTGTCGGGAATGTACTTCATTTTGGTCAAACATAAGCGAGAGGACGACATGTTTTAAAAAAAAAAACAAAAAAAAAAAAACAATTAGATGAATGAAATGTCAGATGTTCCTGTTTTCATTCTCTCACAACACTTCCATCAAATTAATCAGCAGACGAGGACAGTCGTATTACACGGCATCGCTAGCATTTCTGGGATGAGTGACAGTTTGAAAGAGGTGGATTAATTTTGTCAAAAAATATGATGGAGGTCTTGAAACCATTGGGAGAGGAAATGAGGATGTCGGAGTCAATTTTTCTGCCAAATGGAGAGGCCATCATCTCAAGTCTCAATCTTTTTTTCTCTCCACACACATCTGTCATTCTCTTCTTTTGGCTAAATTAGACGAAAAAAAAAAAAGTTGAAGAGTGGCCTTCTCTTCTTTACTCAATTAATACACAAGCAATGAATGGAAAAATGTAGAAAAAAACTACCTGCACTCGGTTGCTTTACATACACATTCATCCCTCACTATCTCCCTCTCTCTCTCTCTGTGTGTGTGTGTGTGATTTATCTATCAGTCAGCGGTAGGATTGACTCTCTGCTGTACAGCAGGCCATTAAAGCCTGGGGGAGATTCACCTTGCCAGGCAGCTGGTTCAAATGAAAAGCTAAAAGAGCACATTAACTCATCAATATGAGGGCATGAAGATGAAAACAGTTGTCAAAGGCCTGCCAGAAATAACTGATCGCATAATGCCGCTCTATTGTATGTAAGTGAGGTCACGGGAGTCAAACAGCAGCTAAAGACACACGGAAGTGGGAACACACAGAGTCCTGGCCGTCTTTGATAGGCGCACTACACAGAAAATTCTCTGTGAAAACACGGCCGAGTGTGTCATCTTCAAAACAAGCTATTAATATGTCATGCAGCAAGCTGAGATTAGAGCGACACTTTTACTTAGCGTTGTCAATGCTTTTCAAAGCCATTAGACAGCACTTTCATTAACCATTCAAGCTGTTTTAATTTGTGGTTAAAATACATTTTATTTACTCACGTGTTTTGCTGCATTTTTAAAGTCAAACATATTGTTATTCTCGTTTGGATCGGTGGCTATTTTATGTAGCTCAGATCGTAGGGTTGGGAATCACCGGAGGCCACACAATACGATATTATCACGATACTTAAGTTGCGATACGATCGTATTGCGATTTTAAACATTTTGTGATATGCTGAGTATTGCGATAATATATATTGCAATTAGGGCTGTCAATCAATTTAAATATTTAATTGCGATTAATTGCATGATTGACCATAGTTAATCGCAAATTAATCACACATTTTTATTTGTTCAAAATGTACATGAAAGGTAGATTTGTCAAGTATTTTATACTCTTATCAACATGGAAGTGGACAAATAAGCTGCTTTATGCAAATGTATGTATATATTTATTATTTAAAATTAATTACCAACACAAAACAATGACACATATTGTCCAGAAACCCTCACAGGTACTGCATTTAGCATAAAAAATATACTCAAATCATAACATGGCAAACTGCAGCCCAACAGGCAACAACAGCTGTCAGTGTGTCAGTGTGCTGACTTGACTATGACTTGCCCCAAACTGCATGTGATTATCATAAAGTGGGCATGTCTGTAAAGGGGAGACTCGTGGGTACCCATAGAACCCATTTTAATTTACATATCTAGAGGTCAGAGGTCAAGGGACCCCTTTGAAAATGGCCATGTCAGTTTTTCCTCGCCAAAATTTAGAGCAAGTTTGGAGCATTATCTCACCTCCTTTGCGACAAGCTAGTATGACATGGTTGGTACCAATGGATTCATAGGTCACATTAATTTCATATAATGCCTGTATATTCAGTATAGCTTTAAGATTGAACCAGCAACCTAAAAAGCCCAAGTTGTGTTAATGCGTTAAAGAAATTTTTTGCATTAAAACAAACTTAATGCATTAGTATTGCGTTAATGTTGACAGCCCTAACGGCAATATATGGCAATTTATTACTTTTTTTTTCATTCACATATCTTGAGGTCAGAGGTCAAGAGACCCCTTTGAAAATGGCCATGTCAGTATTTCCTTGCCAAAAGTTAGTGTAAGTTTGGAGCGTAATGACTAAGCTAACATGACATGGTTTGTATCAATGGATTCCTCATGTTTTCTAGTTTCATATGATAACAATATCTTCACACTAGCTTTAAGACTGAGCCCGCTACAACCTCTGAATAGCGCCAGATATATAATAAAAGTTACAATATTACCAAGCAAAATATCGCGATACTATGCTGCATCTATTCCTCCCCACCCGACCCCAACCCATAACCGATGGTAAGAAGTCAAATCGCACCAACTATTCCAAAAATGTTTTTCTCTTTGTGTCTAGTGTTGTCCTGTGCACACACAAAGCCATGTTCTGAATGGTGCTCGCTATGCAGCATGAAACACTGTATGCAGAACACATTAGCGCTGGGTATCCTAGAGCGGGTGCATCACTCAATACCAGTCACAAACCATTTACCACATGGTGGGGGAAGCTGCTTCCACTGCAGAGAGTCCCTCATACGGTCTCGAGCATCATCGCACGCCTCGACACAACCCGCTGGAGAGGTCTGTGCACGTCTTCACGCATAATTTCTGTTCATTTCACTCTTGTGCGTTTTTCCTCTTGTTATCAGTTGTGCTGAAAGCTATTCCGGCATCAATCAATTTAGTTAATTGGGCTTCAATTGGAAAGCTCATATCTGTAACACGTGAAAATTTAATTTTAGACCGGAATACATTAAGTTATGTCAGTTTTAGTTGCAATTACATGTGCATCACTAGGCAACAAACTCTGCAAACCTGGAAAAACACCCACAGTCCTTTTCAGCGTGTCAGCAGTTTACTTCATTTTCTCTCCTGTGCCTTATTCCCCGACTTGTTAAACACTGAACAAATTCCTGAAGAATTCATGTCTCTTGCAATGCACACCATAGAACCAACCGGTGGATCTTTACATTTGATGTTTTACAAGATATTTTCTCGTTCTGAGTTTTCGCACTCTAGCATGTAACTGTATTTACGTATTAAATTACACATAATCTTCCAAATTGAATACAGACAATGTCATTCGTTTACGTCATGATGTTTTAGTTTTCTAGTTTGGCTGTGCAATTAATTGCATTTCAATAACGATTTTGGCTTCCAATGATTATGAAAACAAGATAACCAACATAAAACGATTTCTGTTTCTCGTTTTGTGGTGTGTTATAAATCCAGCGCATCTCTTTCCTTTACAGCAGTGCGTCCGGCTCCATGCCGGCTTTGAAAGGCATCGGCTGAAGGTCACTTTACAGCGCCCCTCGCCTGGACCTCGCCACTTAGTGCTTGCTGTGCCCTCCCTCCCTGCTCCCGGCACGACGTCTGATTCGTCTTGAAACACAGACCCAAGCCGTTTTGTTTTCCATGTTTTGTAGGTTTACGATTTTGAAATGTAATTTTTAATGCCAGAATTGATATGTTTGCTTCATTTGAGTCTATACGGAGGTAGAAGGAAGTTGCCGCTTTTACTGTTATAGTCAGAATAACGTGACGTCATACCTGTTCCGTATCCGCCAACCAAAACAAACCGCAGTCAGCTGCAGCGAGCCGAAACAACAAAGCAGAAACCGGCAGAGGGTCAGCGTGGATTCGACCTGCACCCTCACAATTTTAAATCCAACGTGGTAAACACTACACATACAGTAAAGTATGGAAACACTTTGGGTTTCACACATTGCCAGCTGTCACTGCAAAAGTCCCTAGGAGTGTATGAGTCAACTTTTTCTTATGGCCTTGTGTTAAAAAAGTGAACAAAAAAAGTTTAGGTGTGACTTTCTTGCCGTGTCATTAATATTCATATCTATACAACCAATCTGTTTATGATTAAATTGTTTACAAGGGCACAAAATTCTTCATAAGTCTAGCATTTTAATTTTGCTCAAAAGTGCACCAGATTGATGCATTTAACTTTAAAATGTAGGCTACAAAATGTTCTTTCTAACCGCATGATGTTTCCAAGGTCAATGAGTAACCGTGTTAAATAATCGCAATCTCAATATTGATCAAAATATCTGCCATAATTGAGCAACCCTAGTTTCTAGCTTAACACACACAGGCCGATCCTGACAAGGAGAGACTCTCCGTCCATTACGTCTGGGTTCCTTAAGGTTTCAGGTTTTTTTCTTCATCTGAACAAATTCTAAATTAATTCTATCATGCACCGTCCCTCTGTGCTCTGAGTGGAGGTCATCTCTGCGCACAATTACGTCAGAAATGAAGTAGACAGGGGAGAGAAATTTATTCTTAATGTAAATCACTCTCCCACTTCCAACTGAATGTATAATGGATTGTGTCACCTCAGTAATAATCCTGTTAAACAATTCCTAAGAACTTGGGGACAAAGGAGACTTCAGATAAGGGGCTGTTTTAGGTATCTCTTCCCCCGGAAAATCCTCCGCGGGACTGAGGGGCGAGGGGGAATCGTGATGAGTCGATAAATAAATAAGAAGCCTTGAAATTTTGCTAGTAAAAAGACAAGAAGGGAGAGAGAGAGAGGGAGATAGACGGAGGGAAACGGTGAGAAGGACGGAGAGAGAGAATTGGATGTAGAGGCAGAAGGAGGCCTGAGGCTAGGATTCGTCTTGTCAAACCTGAGACCTTTAACTGGGTCCTGAATTCTGTCAACACGATTCTTTCACAGTCTTACACCATTTCCATCTGGGGCCCGTTTCGCTGAGGAGGATAGCTGGGGGTTGAAGGGGGGCGATGGGAGACCTGCGGTCTTCAGACGCTGACATTGACATTGGCTCCATCCCCACAAATCTGAGCCAGGAATATGAAGCAGCAGATGTGGGGAAACCGTTTTATAGGCCTGGTATTTTGCCTGTGCTGAGCTACGCCAGACAGGCAGACTGATAAAAGACAGAAAAAGGCTTGTGCAGCAGGTGCTGGGGGGCAGATTAACACATAAATGTATTTGTGGTTTAAGCTCTAAGGAGATGTTACATAACCACGGGCGATTTCATCAATGCAACACCTTCTACAGGTCAGCGGGAGAATTTAATTTGAATTTCTAAATGAAGGATAACTATAAGATTATCTTTAAGATGTGTTATTTGCATGATGGGCTGTAATTGTCCGTGTTTATCTGTTTGCTTAGAGTTGTTTTTTTGTGCCTGGTGGCTACTTGAGTCAGTTACAAGCTGAGGTGAATGTTCTCCTGTGATGTAATGTAATGCAACAATGCACTACACTGAGAGTGTGATGCAAGGGTTATGTATATAGAGACAATATGCTGTTTTGGTGTTAGTTCTTGGGGTTTTTGTTTGTGTTATGTCTTTTTCTTTTACACTTCTATGTGGAAACTTTATGTGAATCAATAATGTATGAAGTGATGTAGTTGCACAAACTGAAATAAACTCCTGGGGTGTCACGGTGGCCGACTGGTTGAGGCAAAAGGTTACCTACTTGCCACCTGTTATATATCAACCCTGTCTCCTGAAAAGTTCTCATACAACTAAACTGCCTTCTCAGTTACATTTGGAGGAAATGTATCATGTCACGGATTACGTTTGTCTTTGACCGATCACAAATGTGTCTGTAAATCCGCGGAGAGCCGCAGCATGTGTCATAGTACAACAAGCAACGCACAGAGCAGGTGGCGTAGTATATCGAGCAACCGTTAATGACAGTTACGTGGAATAATAATGAGTATAACAAGCTAGAAAGTCCAGTACAGGTGGTTGGGAGGGGGAGGTGGATGTGTCAAACAAACACCGAACTTTCCCACGAGACCGCGTTTTGTGTCCTGTGTCACACATAGTCATTTTTTACTAAACTTAATCCAGTAGTTTTTTTGCTTAAATCTAACTAGGTAGTGTTGTAGTGCTTTTTGTTTTGTTTTATTTCAACTTACAACTTGAACCACGTGTTTAAAACTGTTTAAAACTGTGACCATAATCTGGGAGAAAATACATTTCCCACGAAACGTAATTGAAAATTCAGTTTATTTCATGGAAACGTAATTTTGTGGGAGACAGCGTTGCATATATAAAAATCATATACAGTTTTTACGTATTTATCAGCATTACATTATTTGGCTAAGAATGTCAAACAGCAACTGCTCGAATATGAAAATGAATTAATAGTTTAACAGCAAGCAACTGACATTTTGTTGCTCACAGTTGTCATTTTTTCATGCACAGTTTAGTTAAGTGTTAAGGGGTAAAGCTGGATTTGTCAACAAATCCCATAAACAGACCAAAACCAACAATGCATTAGTCTCAGTACTGCCTGACTGTTCCACCCTAAATCTTTAAAAACAGGTCACAAACATATGGTTTCATTTTTCTGAATAAATGTCATTAATTTCCTTAAACAGCTGGGCACTGTGGTTTTTAACAAATGTTACTCAAACAGTGGTAAATCTTGCATTTGTTGGGGACTATTTTCAGATGCGGATTAATACACATTTGGTGCTCTAGAGAGTATTAACAGTACGGCAGCAGGACAGTGAATGTGGGACTGAGTCAAAATGAACTACAGGAGTAAATAAGGCATATCAGGGTTTGGCTTCACAGACAATACTTTCTTGTATTTGTATTGTTGGTTTTGGTCATTTCATGGGGTTTCTTGGCAATAAGAAAAATATAAATTTTCCCCAGACTATTCCTTTTTTAGGAATCTCAAATAATACTTTTTGAATGTCCTTACAATATGACCAATGTTCTCCACTTTCTCTGTTAAATAACCTCTGAACCTGGTAATATAAAGCGTAATCTTTGTTTGTCCAACATTGGCCCCTTTTTCTCCTAGTTGTTGTATTTCTTCTCTTTCCTTAGAGGAAATTGAGTTTATTTGGTATAATTTTGTTAGGCTTACTTTTAATCAGCACTTTACCACTGAAAGCCTCCAATTTAAAAGGGGCCATTTTGTGGAGAAGTGCGCACACGCACACACATTTTGTGGAGAAATTTTATGGAAAAAACAGACATTTTAAAGCTTAAACAAATATATCGTGCACTCGACTCTCGGTGCCTGTTAAAGAAGGGAAAAGAGGAGCCTGGCAAGGTCTGATAAGACTGTGTAACAGTAATAATAACGTTTTCATAAAGCTCATTAATTGAGAGTCTAGAGGTAATTGCTACGTTTCCTGCAGGCTGACTATGTTGTTAATGCTGACGACTGTCAAACTGACAAACAACAAGTTGTGGAATATGGATTTTCTTCCCTCTCAGCGTGTGTTAATAACCTACCATCTGAGCATTGCCAAGGGAAACTGTCAAGATGGCATCAGTGATAAAATGTTAACATGTGACAAAACGCACCTGCCCGCAAGAAGAACAATTCAATTTGAAATTGAATTCGTACGACTATCACGAAAACCTTTTTTCTTAATCCTCACCCGGGGGGAAGTAATATTGATTAAGAAGAAAAGAACAGAAGGAAAGTTTTTTTTTTTTCTTCTTGACTTGGTTTCTGTCGGTGAGCTGCCACACAGTCAGAGTGAGGAGACTGACATCAGTTAAACAATAAATGCCTGTACAGTAAAATTACCTGTCAGTTGCCATGTGGTACACAGCATGTGATGAAATCATGTTTTACAAATCATATCTGCTCTATATTCAGCTGTGAATGATTCAAATGAAGTGAAAATCAAGTGTAAAGTATAAATTAGAACAGTAGTGGTTTCATATATCAATATAGTGGAAGTCCAAGTAGAAGACAAACACATTTGACTGACTGCATACTAGGGCTGCCCCCTGAAAGCCGATGAGTCGAATCATCGTCAGTGACCCCTCAGTCGACTTAAAATTCTTGAAGTCGAGCTGTTTTTTTTTTTTCAAGAGGCTAGATTTATGAAGAACTTTGTGCCCTTGTAAACAATGTTGTGCTCTTGTAAACAAGTTAATCATAATGCATTGGTTGTATGGATATGAATGGTGATTACACAGCAAAAAAGCCACACCCAAGCATGGTAAACAAGACAGGGTCCGTGTTTCAACACAGGTCGGGTGGGTTTCCGACATCGCCGCTGACCCCTCGCATTGAGGACAGTCCGCCTAGGTTGACAGTCACACCGGGAGCCCGTTCCTCCCCAAAGGGAGTGAGGGTGCAGTGAGCACCACGGCCCCAGGAAGCAACAAGGTCTGGGCGAGGGGTGCTGCAAAGCTTACGGGCGAAGCTGCAAGCCAACTTCACTCCAGGCCCTTCCAAGCCGAGAGCCAGTTGCGGTGCATCGTGGCGCACCGTGGTGCCCTCGACTTGACCTGCCGAGTTGAATCCCACGGGCAGACTCTGCAGACCCTACCGGTTGAGAAGTGTTCAAATATTTTCGGTTCATTATAAAACTGTGGCGGACGACGTTTGACTATGTTAATGTGGTCAAAATCATCACTGAAACTCAGGCCGATGGATTTTCTGATTGCCAGATAGTCTTTGTGATTAAGGAAAAAAAGAACGAATAGCAAAATCTTTGAATCAAACAGCCAAATCTGAGCTGAATCAAAAGATTCTGATTCCGGTACTGCCCTACTGCGTACTAGATAATCACAATCTGTGACAAAAGATAAGACAAAGATCAGGAGTTGAAACTTAACTCTGACATCAGTCTTCTTGCACTGTTTCTGCTTTTCCTTGCAGTCACATTCTTTCTGTTGCACCATGGGATTGCACAGGTTGTGTTCTTGTTTAGCGGAGATTTGTCATATCTATGTAAGCATTCTTTATAGACACAGTGTGAAAGGCTGCTGGGCTATGAATCAAATGTCCCATGGAGTAAACATGTGCTGTGAAGCTGGCAGCCTCGCAGACAACCTTTAAGCTGCCTCTCGCAAACAAAGAGAAACAAAAGGTTTGCCAGCGTATTTACTGCAGATTATTAGGTCATCCGAGGAATGGCAGCAAACAAGGAAAGAAGTCAAAGTCAAGCGGAGAAAGCAGGGAATCTGTTACTTTTGGCCAAAGTTCAGAGGCACAATCCAAATGATCAAAAATCTTATCGCCGTTGCAGCATCAGACGCCAAAGTGTTCGCTTATTCATATGTCTGCATACGGCGACCATATGAGCTGCTCCTCATTATCTTTACTTCTCCTCCTCCATCACTCTTCTCTGGCTCGGTCATGACAAACACTCTGCTAATTAGGTCATCATCAGGGTCATCATTGCCATCCCAAACACAGTTCCCTTCATCTCTATCATCCTGCAAGCACCGGCTGTCACCAGCGGATGCGGCGGGCATCAGGCGATGGAGGCGGCGCTGGTGCGTTCATGATGTCTGATGTGTGTTGATGAGTGATGCCGTCTGACGGTTGATGTTGGGTGAAGCGTACAGTAATGGGGAGACAGAGGTCAGAGAAACCATTACCGCGGTGGGGGAGGAGGGGAAGGGGAAGGGAAAGTGGGAAGTACGCTGTTGTCTTCTCCAACTGTAGGGCGGGGCCGCTGTCCTTCTGTCATGACTGAATGTCTGCGTGCTGGCTTTGCATTCATTACGGGGGGGGGGCAACTGTCCCGACGCTCATCATATATACATGACAGGGGTGGTATGGCATGAAATGTTGCAGTGTCTTTTTGGAGGCAAAGAGGGAAGGGTACTTTGTTGCTTTATGGAGAGATTTTGCTCAGTTTGTCCTTCCTCTCCTTTCGTATGTTACCTAAGGTGAAGTGGTCGAGTCTGCCAGAAAACACGACACGCGTCTGCATTATTCGGTAGCGGGTGAGGGCATTTAGCTCGACACAAACACATAAATACGTAAGATGATTCTCAAACACTGCAATCTTTCCTCTCCTCTGATGAAGATCTGCTCGAATAAAGCTCTAAATGTGCATTCATTTTCTCAACTGACTCAACCGGGACATGAATTGACCCCAATCCTGTCATGCAAATAACTCTAGCATGGGAATAATAATAGCTCTTCAGATGAGGTGGCGCGTAATTACTGTGCCTGACCTCTCCTAGCAGTTACCGACTACCCACAACATGCATGAAACCATTTAGTGCGTTCCATCTATCAACACGTGTCACTTTGTTGTCCTCATGACAAGGTTACCATAGCATTACACCGGCGCTCCCTCCGCTAAGACGCCACGTGTTGTTGCAAGGTTATAACTCAATGACAGTTGACGCCAATGGATCCCTCTTATTATGATGAGTTGGAACACCTTGATATCCACTGCAACATTAGCGCACCATCTGGAAGGGTAATGTGACGTCCTCTGGAGTCGAGGTTTGGGCCCTTGCTGCGCACAGCCTTGTTGACTAATATTTCTTTGTGAAAAATAAAGAACAGAGGCATAGAGATGTGAAGGACGCGGAGGAGCGAAGGAGGGAGGAGAGGGGAGGAAGGAGACCCTTCGATCTGAAACGGGAGGACAAGGCAGGCAGCGGGTGGATTCATCACACAGCCGGGATGTCTTGTTCCGACACTAATTTTGGGCCCAAAGCTGTGGGTAATGAACATATCCTGTGACAAATGGGGGAATCGGAACAGTTGAAGCGTTGTTGGGGACACATTTGCATGCCAGCAGACTGCCGTGACACCACCTGGTGTCTGGAGACGTTGGAACGTGCGAGGGGAGAGAGCATGTCCCCAGAAGCGTGAATCACCACCGTCCTCACCAATCGGAAGCTCGCCAGTCGGAGGTTTGTGGTTTCACACGTAGGCAACAAACCGTACTGATGACAAATGCACTCGTGATTTATGAATCCGTCACCCTGTGAGTGCCTAAATGTAAACTGAAATGATTAGGAGGCATTCAGACAAAATCAGAAAAGGTTGTCATTTTCATCACTGTGGTTTTATCACAGACTTTCTCTCAAAGACAATATGACAAACCCTGTCCCACCCACTTCAAATTAGCTTAATTTTTCTTGATCCTCGCTGACAGCGTGATTTGTGAACGACCTGTTCTTTTTCAGCTGACTTTTAAAGACGCTGAAAGGTAAAGATTTGTCCTGAGACTTACAAATGATGGAAAGATTGAGTCTTGCAGAGTAGCTAAGACCTGCATCTGAAAAACAGCCAGTATGTCATTGTCTCTCAGTTGTCATGTATTAGTCACTTGGATATTTGTCCTGCTCCATTTGAGTACTATTTGGGATCATAGCCAAGAATAAATGAAAAGTTTTGTTGATGCTTTACAAGAAATCTAACTGGGAAACATCATTGACTTTATGCCACAACTGGGGCATGGGCCATAGTCCAAATAGGGAACACAATGTACCTCATCAGGCCAGGTGCCCAGATTGTATCAACAACAAATGGGCTCTAAAAGTGTGCAGACTTTGACAGGTTGTCAGGGTAAGAAGTGGACTTAACACCTGGTTTACACTATTTCAAACTGAAATGAAGCCAACGTGGAAGTGCCAAAAGTTGCAGTTCCTCAAATGGACACTTGAGGCTGGAGACCCCCATTAAAATGCCCAACTTTAGCAGAAATAAACATGTTTACAGTCTGCTACAAAAACAGTTTTGGTCTTTATAGCTAATTTCCCCTTCATGACTGTCCGGGGGTGAATGTTTTTATAACTCACCCATTTAAATAATATTAAGGCTTAAAGTTAGACATAATGAGGCCGTGGCCACGTTGACTGACGGGTGGGTGCCGTCTGAGGTCGCTAGCTGCTAGCTGTCTGCTCTGCTACGTCAGGTGGGCCCGCCTCAACTCCTCCGACGATCCACCTCTTTGCCCATTTTTGGATTAGCCGTGATTTAGCGGTGTCGTCACTGCTAAGATGGCGACGGCCGGAGCCACCCACTTTGAGCTTGACAATGGCTCTTCAGAAACCTATGGGTGACGACGTCCATATTCTATAGTCGAAATAAATTAATTTCAGTGGTATTGCCACAATCAGTGGATTCACTTGCAGGTGCAAAATACAACCCTGCAACTTATCCCTGTCACGCTTAACTTTGGTGAACTTTGGCACACAAATGTCAAGCCATCTTGACTCTGCTGAGCTTTGAGGGAACAGACAGCCGGACAGTCCAAAATGGAGGATACATATTACATGCATACAGTCTTTTCAAAATAAACTTCTGTCTTTACAGGAAACAACTTGATTAGGTTTAGGCAACAAAACTACTTAGTTAGTTTTAGGAAAAGATCATGGTTTGGGTTAAAATAACTCTTTAAGTGGTGTAACTTAAGCACGGAAGTTACGTGACGAATAAATCAACAATGACTTCTGGTTTCATGTGGGTTATTTTTTGACTCACCCATCTACCCTTACCTCCTCCCTACACTGTATTTGCTGCTTTTTATACATCCTGGTACACGATTATGTGGATTATATACAAATTGGTTTTATGGGATATGTACAAATTACAGTGCATTACTTTTTGTAGGTTTAACTCCTAATGGTGTATAAGAACAGCCTGCCCTGAGTGACGGAGCCTTTAAGCTGGAAAGACAGCTTCAGAGATTTGAATTTTTAATTAATTGTTATTATTCTCCAGCTTATAAAATAGTTAAAACATTAACATTTTGAAAGCTAATTGAGTGACTCAATTACATCTTTCTAAAGTGTCCTATAAATCTGCCCACTCTAAAGAAGATGTCACAAACAAAGCAAAATTAATAAATGTATAATTGTTAGTTATACTATTTGTGGTAAGTGGGTAAAACCCACTGTCACTTTATGTGACACTATTATTAGTTTTGTGAGCGATTGAAATAGAGCCAATACAGATGTTTCTCCTCTCCACTCCCTGGCATTGTGATTACACGGTTGCTGCTGGTCACATGTTGAGACTACCTCCATACACGGCGCTGTCATTTCATCCTATTGAAACCAATGGCATGCTTGATCCCGGCCCTTTTCATTTGCTCCCACAGATCCCCTTTTCTCACCCATTCAACCTTGATGGCTCCTTTCACACCACTGTCTGCACCCTCCCCTGGTAGCACAATGAACACCAGTCTGCCGCCCTGTCTCCCAGACAGACTTTTATCTGTTGAGAAGCCCACAGCTCGTGGAAAGCCTTTTGTTACCTATCTTCGAGGTGGCTGAATGGCTCCGTCCTTTGATTTGTACCTTGCCATTTTTTTTTCCCCCCTCACACTGGATATTTCTCTCTCACACTTTTCAGATGTGACAAAAGTAATCCTCTGTCTTGGCTATTGGATACCTTACTCGTATTTAGACATAGCCTTCAGAGCTCCTTGTTGGGCGTCTTTATAAAAGCCTGTCATAAATAGAATAAGTACAGATAAAACAGTGACAATCATCATCGCATGGCATCAGATATTGCTGTAAAGACAATGTTTATTTGTGTTAGAAAGTAAGGGTGGGAAAAAAAATCCATTCACCTATGTATTGTGATATTTTTTTCTATTTTGAAATCAATATTTTAATGCCAGGCTCAATATATTTGCTTCACTTGAGTCTATGCGGAGGTAGGAAGCTGGCACTTTTATTGTTGAAGTCTGAGTAACATGACGTCATATCTGTTCCGTATCCGTCAACCAAAACAAACTGCAGCCGGCTGCAACAAGAAAGTACAAAACAGCGGAGGGTTGGCGTGGACACACCTGCGTCCGTTTTTGAAAATAAGGTGTTAACAAAGGGAACTGTATACAAAATGCATATATGGAAATAAGATTGATTGGATTATATTCACCAGAAGTATAAAACATTATATGTCCCTTATAAATTAAAAAGAAAATACCACTAATATGTGAAGGAAATGTCTTTACTGTATTCTTTCAATTTTGGGGTGCTGTAAAAAATGTAATAAATAATGCCTGACGATGATGATGATGATATATTTGACTTCAGGACATCTCTGACTACATACATGCTGAATATCAAACATTTTTACTGTATTAATTTAGATATTTTCCAAAGTAAAAGTCCCTAGAAGCGAATGATTCAACTTCTCCCCCATGGTCTAATGTTAAAAATGTTATCAAAAAACGTAATAAATCGTAATACTTGTAGAATCGCAATATTTAAAAATCACAATACATAGAGTTGGCACGTGAGTATTGTGATAGTATCAAATCGGGAGATAGGTGTAAGCTGGTTATTGTAACTGGTTGGTGTACTGGAGTGTTTTTTCGAATTCAAGCTCTCAACTTGAACTAAAAATGTCCGAGCCATTTCTAGTCAGTGAAGGAAAAACACAATGAGCCTTAAAGGCACCAGCAGGTTATATTTGAGGAATAGTAGTGGCCTGTCTTGAAGTGCACCTCTGCAACCTTCATCCCTTATAAAAACCCTCCCTTTTCTCACTCTACTGTTAACAGAAAGCCGACAACAATCTTCTCCCAGCAGAGTGAGTGGCGGTGTCGGACAGGAATCAGCCTTTATATAGATTGTAATTGTTTCTCCCTGCTCATGCGTCTCTCTTCCCATCCATCTCTCTTTTTTCCCTGTTTCGGGCAGGTTTCAACCGCACAAGGTCATTGCTCTTAGGCAGCCGCAACTCGGCTTTATTGTTCCAGCGGGTCAGCGGGTCCGACACACATCACAGCTATTATTCCTCAGGAACAAATGGCCGTCCCACGCTTTGATCTATGGCCTTCCTTCTCAGACACTTCCATAATACCCTTGACAGGATTTCTTTTTTGTCCTGTTCCCGATTTTGGTGATGATCCATCTCTTTTTACCACCTCTTCCTCTTAAAGTGCCATATCATTGGTGTGGAGTGATTTATAATTGCAGATTTGATAGAGTAGGTGATGGTAGACATATTTTTGTGTTATAAATGTAGGCGATATGAATATAAATTTAAACCATGCTCCACTAGAATGCCTTTGTTTTCATCTCTTGGCTGTTAACAACAGTGCAGTGTAAATACATTCAGTTTCTAACAAAAGTTTCTCCTGAAAACAGGATGTAAAGATGACTCACCTTTGTTAAAGAAACATGGTACAATGTTTGTGTGTGTAAATGTGTTGCAGAAAAGTTCAGCCTGACATTCAACATTGGTAAATCTCTGTATTTGAGAGCAGCAACATTTCAGACTTCTGAAGGCATATTTAACCTCTGGCCAGGATTTCAGCCGCATTCACCTACAACAGCAACATCGGCTTGTCTCTGATTAATGAGTTTCACGCGGCATTTTGAGCCGCTCTCGTCAGAAGTCCAACAGTAGGATCATTTGGGCGACCCCCACTGCCCCTGTTTTACATATGAATGAGAGGCTTATCATTCGTGGCATTGCAGGCTGGGAATGGGCAAAGGCGGGTGTGTGAGCGGGGGCAGCGTGGCACTGCCCAGCAGAGTGATTTCTTTTTTTCTTTTTTTTAATTTAACATCCTCCGACGTCGATGCCAAGGTTGGAGCCCTGCTTTAAAACACTCGGGGTCTCCGGTAACGACTTTTGAGCTCACTGCTTAAAAACCCCCAAAAACATACCTACACCATGAATAATGGATGGCAGTTGGGGGTCTCTCACGCAACACTAGTGTGCGTGAGGTTTAATTACGCAGAACTAGTCAGCCTCAGTGATGGATGCACTGACAGGTGGGCTTAGTGACTCAGGCTGAAAAAAGAAAACACACACACACACTTCAGCTTCCTATAGAAGCTATAACATCAGTCAAGAAGGACGTTAAATTAAGTGAGCCTTTAAAGCCATACCAGACTACTGTGTGTGTGAATTTACGGTTATCTCTTGCATATTACTCTGAACTTTATGCATGAATACATGCATACACTTCAGCAAAAGCAGTGATTATTTAAAAAAAAAAAAAAGCATTAACCCTCCTATTGTCTTCCCGTCGACCATGCAACTTTTGTCTTCCCGGGTCAAAATTGACCCAGTCTGGTTTGACTGTTTTTAAAGCATACATTATAAATTATCACCCAATTCTGTATTACACCTTTTTGGCCAACTTCATTCCAGCTCATTACCACAAGTTTTACACTTTTATTTGGAATTCATGGTCAATAAACCTAATTTATATGAAATTAAACCTCATTTTTTAGGTAAAAAATGCAGAAATCATAAATTATTTGGACTATACTCAAAATTGGAGGAATAATGTTGATGGATTATCACAGACCAGTATATGTCAAAGTTTAGTCATAATATAACAAATATTATAATGTAAAAAAAATGTTTAATGACGGTGTGAAAGTGTGTTTTTTGCAAAGACCATATAAGGGAACCATCCATGTAATTTTGAGGAAATTAAGTGAAAGACATCCATATTTATGGGATAATGAAGTTTGAAAACGGATCAAATTTGACCCAAAGACAACAGGAGGGTTACGATAGAACAGAGTTAAAGTTGCTATTGTTAACATTGACATTGTTAACATTCAGCGACTAGATGTCGCATTCTCCCTCCCCGTTCCATTGCATTCACTTCACAACAAGTTGTTGCCAGGAACGTACCATCAATCTCAGCCATTTATTCATTATTTCCACACTAACTGACGACCCAGAGATACCATGTGATGCCAACGTTGTTTTGCTATTGGCTCACAAGCCTCGTTTGTTGAGATGCACTGATCAGACTTTTTAAGTCCCGATAGCGATATCTGGACTTTGAATATAGTCCGATACCGAGTACCGATCCGATACCATTGTTTAATTAACATACTGTATGCCTCATTGCGTGGAAGTGACTGGGATCATTCTTTTATGTTTAAGGCAACATCAGACTTGTTTTGTTATATTTGTAAAACAAAATACATTTCTTTTATTTTATTGATACAAATTGAATTTGTATTTAATATTAAAATAAATCATACACCAGCAACTTGGTAATAAATCTTATGAATTAACAGAATTTTTATTCATTATTAAAATAATTTATCGTACACCAGCAACTTGTTATAAAATTTCATAAAAAACATAGAATTGAATTGAATAGATCGGCTCCATTGTCACCGATACCCGATCCAGCTATTTCAGTTAGTTTCTACCCGATATCCGATCCGGTATTAGTGTCGGTGCATCCCTACTCGTTAGAAGTAGGAACCAAACGTCAGATATCTTCCACAAAAATAAACAAAACATTTATTTTGGACCCACGAAAATGTTTAAATAATTAATTCACAATCATTGATATTCGCTTGCTTGCAATAATATTTTTTTCAGGAAAAGCCGTACTGTTATTCTGCACCTTTCTAAAGCCTCTGTGGATGTTTTATTTTGAAAAAAAATATTTGTCTACATAAAAATGTTATCAATAAGACCTCTAAGAATAAGCAACAGTGAAATTAAAAATGTAAAATATGTGAGGGTATGCATGCGTTTCTGTCACGGGGAGGCCTTGAATATTGAACACCAACACATCGAAGTTCCCCTGTGCCATATGGGCATTTGTGTTGTTGTAAGACATACAAACCCACTATTATAGCACAAGTATTATCTAGTCGCACCTGAATTCCCTGCAGCCCATCCACATGCATAATAAATCCAGGAAATGTCAGCTGTGAGGCCTGGGGGAGAGCCGTGCCATTTGTTTAAGCTCTGGCTTGCGATACAGCCTGGTGCCATTGATGTTTGGATAGAAGTGAATGAATAAAAAATGCCGGCACTTGCATGTCAATCAGGGGTTTTACAGGACCCTGAACATGGTGAGCCTTAAGCCAACATATGTTGCTAATACACAATAAGCCCCCCAAAACAATAACGCAGACGGATGTATTTTGATCAATGCTGCTCCCGTCATCTCGGCACTCGCGCGCACGCATGTTCACACATCTGCTCACATGTCACAGCGGAAAGTGATTAGCAATTTCATTAACAGGTGCAATAAAGCAGAAGACCACACTAACATGGCATTACCAAGAAGTCCATTTAAAAGAAAAAAAAAGCACAAGTCATTTGAATATAACTCAGCTGTGAAGTGTTGGGTCTGACTCGCATGTTGAAAACCACAACGGGCGCAGTTGTGTTGTTCTAATAGACTTTCTGTTTAGCATCTGAAAGCATATTGAAAGAGTAGCTCGGAGCTTTTCCTCTCTGTCCGACTGACTGACTGTGGGTTTTTGGTTGCTGACTCCTGGAGGCCCAGAAGTTTCCACTGGCTTGTTTTTCATTCCCACAATCCCTTTCCCTGCTAGCCAAATCACTGAGCTATGACTACAGGCCTGGTTGGAAGTCCTTATCTGCTATCATTAAAGATGCATTTATTCCATTGCCTCAGGTGCTTGTGGGTGTTTGTGTGTGTGCTTTCAAATGCCTTTTTTTTTTTTTTTTTTCTTGTTTGCATGTGTGTGCACGGTTGATCCATGCGTGTGTGTGGAAAAAAAAAAGAGAAACAGAGGAAGGGGGTATAAATGTTTGTGTGTGTGTATGTGTGGGTGGCTTCAGGGGGGGTCCTGTGTGTGGAAGTGGATAAGGCTTTGTGTGTTTCTGTGCATCTGCCTGTGATGTGTGTGTATTCTCCAAGGTTAACACACTCCTCCCACACTAGGCTGATCTAAATAGAGACAGAGCCAGGGTAAATGGGGATCAGAAGTCAAGCGCTGGCAACCATGCTAAATTATCGGCGGAAATCAACGCTGTCCTCATTAATTACACAAAAGGCCGTTAGTCATTTCCACCCTCCCTCACCAGCCCGCCCTCCCAACGCCTCTCAAACTAACTGATGCTTCTCCGGTGATTTCTCTCACTTTTTTACGCACACATACAGCGCACTCACAAATTCCAGCATATTTTATACTCTCGCACACACGAGAAAACAGAACAAGGGCACAGATGAAAGGAGGATCTGTCTTTGCCGCTGACATTGGAACAGAGCAACCAAAAGATAATGTAGTCTGTGAGTCACGCTCACCTTGAGTCCTCTCCCCCCTTTCATTACAGCTTTCGTCTTCCACTAAAGGTAGCCGTGTTGTTGTTATCTTCCCAACAATCACTTCAATAATTTATGGCAATGAAACTAAGAGAGGTGTGCTCTGCATATTGTTGTTGATAAGAGGCGAAGTGTCTTCATTCACCGCAATGAGGAGCCGTGGCAGCGTGTTCAAAGCCGCTGTTCTTCCACCTTAAAGAGTTGCCGTGTTTGTGCAAAATAGACCAAGCTACTGTAAAGTAGTTGCGTTGGTTGAAATGCCTCATTTGAATTTCATAGTAGCAGAGAGGAACATCAGAAGCATGGAGTTTGATGCTCTAATTTCGGGTTAATAAAAGTGTCAAATGGAAGCATCTGCTTTCTTAATTTCTTCTGGCAAGTTCTGCAGATGTTATCAAATGGGAGTTGTTGTAGATTGGAACGGAGCACAACAGGTTAAATGTTTTTTTGTGGTGTTAAAAGAATAGTTTCACATCTTGAAAAATATGTTTATTTGCTTTCTTGCCGGTAGTTTGGCGGGAAGATTGATTCACCTCTCATGTCTGTGGGCAAAGTGTGAAGCTAGAGGGAGGAGACAGCTAGCTTAGCTTAGCATAAAGACTGGAAGCAGAGGGAAACAGCTAGCCTGACTCTTCCCTAAGTTAAAAAACCTGCCTACCAGTACCTCTATTTATTAACAGGTGGTCAACAAACAAAAAATGACAAGTTGTGGTTTTACTAGGAGTTGCTATTTACTGAGGAATAAATGACTTTCTGTTGCTGGTCACCAAGAAATAGTCATTTTTACATTTCTTGTCATTACATTTCTGAGGCCAGACAAGCTATCTCCCGCTGCTTTGAGCCTTTATGCTAAGATAAGCTAATTGCCTCCTGGCTCAGGCTCCAGACTAAACATACAGACATGAGAGTGGTGTCCATCTTCTCGTCTAACTGTCCCGCATGAAAGCAAATAACAGAATTTCCCAAAGTGTTGAATTATTATTTTAAGGTACATTGAAGCATGAGGTTGAAAAAAGGACATGCATTTTGAGTAGATTTAAATCCTGCTGATATGAAATGAAACACATAAATGCATAGAAATGTCTTTTAAAGTTTGCTGTTAGTTTAATAGAGGTCGGCAAATATAAGAAATTTACCACCGTCATCTTTAAAGGAGGATCGTTGCATAGAAAGAAAATTGGTAAAGCTCTGTTCTGTCACCTCTCACTTTCTCTGTATTTGATTATTTTGTGTATGAATATAGTTGATCACAATTACACAGCCCTCAATCAATCACTATTCTATACTTTAAAGTCACCTAACAGCAGAAATATAAAATATCGTAAACAATGGTGTTAAAGAAGTATTTCACTGCTGGAAAGATGATGTTTTCACAAAACTGGGCCGTCTATGCGGCAGAAAGACGCAAATATTTTTTGAAATTGGTGCCAGAGAAAACAGAGAAAAGGGGCTGTGGTATTGCCTTTCACACAAAAGGTAGAAAACCTACAACAACCACAATGCACTGGGCTTGTTGCGCCGCTATCTTGACCAGTTGCCGCTGCTTGACTCTCAGCTGCGGCGGCCTCATCCTCCTCCATACGCCGTAATTCCTCCTCACAGTATTCTGGCTCATTAAGTAGCCGATAAGAATGTTCAATTACAGCATTACACTATTAAAATTGATAAAATCTGTAGTTCGGACAACAGCCCTCGAGCCGGACTTTTGCTGGCAAATGAGCAGGGCGCTCTGGGTGCCGGCAACATGGAGAGAAGTTAAACAAACATTGTTCATTTGCATATATAACCCACACTATAATGATACAATGATACTGATACTGGTTGAAAATCAGCAAAGTTTCTTTTTAATTGCAAATGATCTGGAACTTTTATACAAAACACACTGGTTGCAAACCTTTTAGACCTTTATAGCACCACCATATCCAAGAATTAACGTTGTCCTGTTATTGTGTATTTCTGAATATAAAATAAGTAATGAACTTGACTTTGGACATGGTTGTGAGAGGTTTACAATTGCATGTCAACATTTTGAAATAACCTAAATTCAGCTTTTCTACTGTCTTATTTGTACTCTACTTTATCCGTAGTGTGGCCATGTTAAACTTGAAAACATAAAATGAAAAGGAAGACACAGAAAAGGCAGCTTGTGCCTAAAAATAATTCAACCGCATGCTGATTTCTCCGTTCGAAGGAGTTAGTTGGGGTCTTAAAGAAAGCCATTCATTATTTCCCAGCTGAGGTGGATTACTCGTCGACGGGTGCTGTTTGACATTTACCGTATGCATTTCATTATTGGAACTGACCTGGAAATTAACGGCAGCTTCTCAGAGCCTCGGCTCCAACCCCCCCATGTGCAACTCGCCAAAGCATTGACCCTCTCCTCGTCTCCCTCCTGACCTTTCAGTACTGCATTATTTAACGCACACGAATCCCACACACACCGCCACTGAATGCTAGGAAAAGGTATTGACAGAGACATATGGCTGCTGGTGGATAACATGCATAATTGAGGGGTAGGAAAACAGGTTATATCCCTAGCTGAGGTGTGCGAGCCGAAGACACCGACCTTGGTCCTCTGTGCCCACTGCTGTGGGAGTAGACCTCTGTTTGAACGCCTAGCGCTAATTATTCAATCATGTTGAACTACACTCTATAATAACCCTGTACAATGGCCATATTTTATCTTTGGGAAATTCAACATTAGTGTTGTAGTTTAGACTGTGGCAATTCTGTAGACTATTTATGGCCAGTTTTGGAAACTTTTTTTATCAGATTATGAAAAGGCGATTCATTCAAAAGACCCTGGTATTGATTAAATCTTTGAAAAAATGCCATGTGACTCTTTTTAATGTTACAGAGAATAAGAAATAAATGTAAATTCAAGCTTGATTCCAGAGAGCGGAGCTGCAAAATCAACTAAAATAGTGATGATATACAGTGAGTTTACAGTAAATGGGGTAAAACAGTTTTACATTCCCATTAAAATGCTTGTAATTTTCCTTATTACACATATGCCTTATATTTACAGCGGCTTAAGACAGACAAATATAAGATTTTAAAAGAATTCTTTGAAGTTCACATAACAAGATTCGGTCTAAAAATGAGTATATGTCTGGACCGTATGGTCAGTCTGTGTATTTGTGGCTTAATTCTTATACAAATAGTCAGTGTTCATGTCTATAATGTTAGATCCAGCGAGACATGTCCACCAGGTCCGGCGAAGGACACTAGGGGACACGCTGCTCCACTCAACTGGCTGTTCAAGCAGTGACGTACCGTATCGTTGATTGCACACGACTCGTCCCTGGTTTACTGCTTGCCGTTTCAAACAGGAAACAACATGGCGGCATGCTCATAAAATTTCTGTTATTCCGACTAGACAACGCACCTAAATCTACTTCTGAAAACTTTTTGAGAGAGAAATCGGCCATGCCACTGCTGAATCTCATTTCATTTTAGAACTAGAAGTGCACTCGGTGATGCACAGGCTGAGCGGAGTTATTAAAAAAAATTCCTGAAGCCGGATCATGATCCGGATCGCCACCTAAATGTAATGGATTGTTCATTTTGCCACACCCCACCCCTCCAAAAAATGTCATTCAAATCCATTACGGACTTTTGGAGTTATCGTCCAACCAACAAACCAACGCCGATGAAACCATAACCTCCTTCCTAGACCTTTGGCCTTGGCGGAGGTAATTAGATCGCCTAGTTTCACAGCTTGATCCAAGTTTGGTCGTGCTGGATTGGCTCATTTGCATAAATACTGACCCCCTCCGACTCCCCGCAACACTCCCACCATGCACTGCTTCTCCTGCTTTCTATAGGAAATGAATAGAGAGCGTTGAGATGCCTTCCGTCACTGGATCTGGTGGAAATGAGCCGATAAAGGAGTACTCGCGCCGGTGATTTCTAACGCTGACACGTCCCCCTGAAAATGTAAACAAAGGACCGTTCCCACATTTTAATTTTGAAAGAGCAACGGCCAATGAGAAAACTCGGCCGACCAATTGTGTGACTTCATCACTCAGTCAGTGACAGACATTTACGTTTGTAGGGCTGGCCCTCTGCGGTCCAGCCAAAAAACAGAAAGCATTAGACTTAGTTTTATCAAAATCCTCAAAGACCAATAACAAATGTACCTGGTTGTCTGTGATACAGTCCCAGACCAGAGGACAACTTCCTCTCAGTGGCAGCCCTTTGATGACTATCTGAAAAGTGTCACAAGGGGTCCAAAAAAGCAATTTAATAATTAACAAGAGTTTACAAGAAAACCAAAGAAAATAAATGATAGCGTGGTGGAGGAGGACAATGAGTCGACATTAACAATCAGGTCTGCCAGTGAATAACGAGCTCGCCCCCAACATTTTAATTAGCAGCCCGCCGGACGGCACAGTGATTAATGAACACTATTTGATTTCAGCGTTGCTCTGAATTAATAACAAATTGACATTTAATGAAAATTACTTACTGCAATTGGAATTAAAGCTGCCTTTTGCCCCTTTATGCACCACAGAATAATAATAAATACAAATGTTGTTATCCCCAATTGATCATAAACATGTGTTAAAATAGATATCAAAGGTGATGGGATTGAATTATGGGAGGATTTTGCAAACAACATTAACAGCACCAATTATCCTGTCACAGCCTCGGCTCTGGGCAACGGGAGGACAAGTTTCACTCAGCTGTTTATGTACATCTTCCCTGAAGGAAACACTGCTCAGGGAAGCCGAAGGGTTAAGGCCTCAGTGTGCTGCAGACAAAGTGCTTGTCGGATTGTCTAATAATGTCTGAAACCCTCTTTTCATTGGAGGGCTGGGTGGTTGCATCTTTCTAAAACAATCAGACAATCACACCCACTATACACAGCAAGTGGCCAGTGCAGACATGTGACAGTTGGCAGGGTTTAAACTTTCCCTCTCAAGCTCCGTTTTTATTCTTTATACACCATCCACACTACTGTATCATCACTTTGTGCATTTATAAACTAGTAGTAGTAGTAGAATTTAAAAAAAAAAGTGTGCAGGTTTATTCCCATTTGGATGATTCAGCAGACGGTAAAGACGCCCCCAAGACACAGAATTCTTGGAAAGCGCACACCGTGATATACTGCTACAGTCATTTCCAACAGGAAATATGTTTTGACAGTGCTGTAACACTGCCCAGATTATTTTTTGTCAATCAACATAATTATAAAACACTGGAGCAACTAAAAAAAGAAAAAAATTTTATGATTATGTTTAGAAAAGATTATTGTCTTGGTTTAATCTGGTCTTTAACAGAACATTCGGCAGTGTGCTAAAGCATGGGACATGGGGTGTTTACGTTATTAATATTTAAAGCTGGGGTCGACAACATTGGAGAACCTAGCAAGAATAAGCTAGATTTAAAAAAAATAATCCAACAAAAAAAACAGCACAGTGTTGCCAACTCTTTTCTAATGAAGGTAGCTAGCAGCAGTAGCTCCAAAAGTCCCTAAATCTAGCGTCGCAAAGTGGGCAACACTGAAAGTCTGTCCCTTCAGGCCTCCCTCTAAAGCCACTCCCCCAAATTAACATTATGAACAAACATGGCTATTGTTAGTACTCACATCTTTAAAGCTAGCTCAATCGGCCCAAATGAAATGACTGAACGGGTTTATTACAGTCTTGCGACAGCCACAAATACCAGATTTACTTTTCTATTCTTGTCAGAACATTTGATTTATTGATTGCTGTAGGGATGTAACAAGAATTTAAACAAATATCACAAGGTTTCTAAAATATATTACCAACCCTAGCTTTAAAAATAATGATATTTCCCTAACCTTAACCACATGCCAGTCTCCAGTTCAAAGTCCTGAGCTTTGTAAGCCCTCCATCTACCCTCACCATGAGCAGCACTTCTCTCACTCAAAGATAAGTTGCCACGAAACATAACCATTTCCCCCAAAAAACATATTTTGCAATACAAATCAGTTGTATAAATGCATAATTCGCAGGAGACACAAAGGCCTAAAGAGCTCGGACTAAGTTACTTTTGAAATGGAACTAATCAGAAGTAGAAAAACTATTGCACAAAAGCCTTCACTATTATATCAGCCAGTGAGCAGACTGCACTTGAAGTACAAGATCTCAACTTTATACTTGCAGTACTGCATTTGTGTGTTTGCTCTGAGCCCTCTGAATACTCCCCAGCCTCTTGCCGGAGATCAAACACTTCATTTGTCTTGGTGGGGGTTGTGGCGCAGCATCCAGCAGGTGAGTCTGTACCCCGAAGCATGGTGGCCACCTGTTGGCGCTTCAGCCCGTGATGCCTCCGACACAGACGCACTAGCCTGAGGTTCTTTTTCGCCTCGGCTGCCTCCATCCCCGGCCCACCACGCTGCACTTTTATTTCTGAATGCAGAGCCTAACTGACCACATAGAGCTCCAATCAATATTTTTGCTCCTCTGAAGATCAAACAGTGCTTTGTTTATGTGTATTTCGGTGAGCCGGGTTCTCCAGTTGAGGAGCCCCTCTGTGATTACTGCTCCATGCAGAATCCACCCCTGTTCATTTGTCTGTATGAATGTCTGCACTCCACTTTATTACTACGCCCTCATGTTGGTCCGCACTCTGCTTTTGACTGAGAAGACAGATGATTAGTTTCTGATGTTGGTGCGCATACGTTTGCACATGCTGCCGTGGAGTCCAGTACAAAATTTTGTGCTGCTTGTGTCCATTTTAAATAAAGAAAAACAGACTCATTTCACCTTCCCGTTGTATTTCAAGGAGCCGTGCTGTTCGTACATTCCAATCAGAAAGCCTCTCAGCCCCTTAATGGCAACAACAAACAGCCAGGGTTTGTTTGGCTTTATCAATGTTTGATAAACGCTCCGAGCTCCACACCAGAGGAGTCTGTGTTTCAGTTTTGCTCAGGAATCCCGTTCCTCTCATCCTTTCACTCTTGTTTGCCTCGCAAAGATTTTGGCCCCAGATGATTTATGGATAATATTGCTGTCTTGGATTTAGTTAGGCTTGGGTTTTGTGATACCTGCCTGCTTATAAAATTACCAAAGATGTTGACTGAGATGGTATAACGATGATACATTTACCAATAATGCTTCTTTCCAAAAGAGCAATATCCAGCTCCTTAGTTGGCAATGTTGGAGGTGTCGCAGCTGTTTGATATTAAGATGTGCTTCTTTCAAATGAGTATGATTTGCTAATTTATTTTTGACAATTAAAACGTAATATATTGCACTGTTTAATTTTCCTATCAAGTTGATGGTGTCTTAAATCGAAGGGCCTGATCACACGGAGCGCGCTTTAGCAGCCTGGTGTGGCTTTTTTGTAATTGTTTTCAACGAGAGTGAAGCGTTTTGTGCGCTGCCTTTGCGTCATGTTTTTACAGGAGTGCCCTGAACGTCTCAAGTTGAAAAAAATTCAACTTGGAGCGAAAAAGCGCCCAACGTCATTAGTGTTTTTGTCTCATTGTGGTGACTTTTGACCCGATACCTGAGGCTGTATGACTTTACCAACCGTAGTTATCATGATCATGAACAGAAAACAGCAGGTAAACAGATAATGCTACACTGTGAACTACAAATCAGCGTTGAAATCAACAGGAGGGGAGTAAGTAACATGACCTTTTAGCAGCTGGTGGGCTTCACAGTCCTGCTTGGCTAAAAAAACCGAGCTACTAACGATAACGGAGGTTCCATTGAGTTACAATATGATGCATTTATGCTCTCTTCAGTAAAAATGAGTATTGGGCAAAGGTAAATTATAATGTTACCATGATATGTTCAAATGTAATCTGTTAAAATGTAGCTTTTGGTGAGAAACTTGAATAAATACAGTTGAAGGAGATGTTTTCACAGCAATATAAACTAGATATTAGAGAGTGAATTATGACGTGTTTAACTTCCTAACAGCAGTTTATAATACATCATTAAAACTAAGGATGCCAAGATTTGTTTTAATCAAAGCAAGTATTTTAATAATCATAATCATTTGAATTGTGTTTTTATGCAAATAACCACTATAGATGATAATAGCAAAGTACAGTACAGTACTGCATACATTACCCTCCAAACCCCGAAAGATAGGGCTCTCCCAGAAGCTAAGGTGTAATTCGAACTCTGAAATTTCCCATGCATACAATGTTTTTTATGTAAAATATATTCCTAAAATTATTCCTTCATTTAGCGAATAGATTTCAAAAGTGGTAGATAAAATTTCGGAGTGGCAGACAAAAAAAAATACTTGCCTCTCAGGTGGCAGGCAGTGAAAAAAAAGTTAATTTCAGCCCCTGCCTGGAGGCTGTTTGCCGGATACCCGGAGCTGTATGACTTTACCAACCATCGTTACCATGATCTGAACAGATAACAGCAGGGGGCAAATTAGTGCGGTAGAGATTTCCCGGTAAGTTGTTTTCATTCATTTAAACTGTACTATTAACTTTTTGGGTAGCGTACAGTTCATGGCTTAAGTTCGTTGGTTGCCTAGCAACAATATAAAAAAAAAGATGCAGCAAACTGTCTGATCGGGCAACAAAAAGCTCTGTTTGATCAGGGCCTCAGTCACCAGCCAAAGCTTTAGTTTTACCACACATTTCCTATATGATTCAATAAGACAGGGTCTATCCTTTACAAATATGGGTGTATACAGTCAGAATCACTTACTGATGAGTTTTTCCCATTTCTGTGTTCTCCTAAATAGAATTTTTTGATCAGAAGCCCCCCAAAGTGCCTCCAAACATTAGCATCTGTTGATTTGCACACCTAACAATATGGCCCCCTTTTTTACATCCCCCCCATAGATAGTTGTTATTTAGGCTCACATTCTGTGTTGTTACAGTTTCATAAATAATGAAGAACAATCCATCAGTCAAAGAGCGGGGAAGAGAATCATCTCATTGTCACAGCACTCAGATGAAAAATCACACCACGCACTACATTTCCACAAAATGCCCAAGACATTCACAGAGGTGTTTATCGGCCAACTGGCGATGGCTCACAACGAGACGCTTCAAATCGCCCCGGGGAAAGAGACGTTTGGAGCAATAACAAATTAGACATTGAAATAAGACGACTCAATAGCACAGCAGACAAATTACAGGAGCCGGGCAGTGCTCATTAATTCTAACTATGGGCTCCTCGGCTGCATTGATCATATCCTCCATTTATTCCAGTAAACGGGGAAGGAATGAGTGATATGATATGAAGATGGCATTGGTGTTCCCTTTCTGGCTAACCCCAGGTCACCACTGACTATTAATATTAAGCACAGTATACTATATGTACGTGATGTTTACCACATCTGAGCAGATATATACACGCTTGCCATGAGCCAGGACGGTGTGAAATCACTTACACGAGTTGTTCTCTTTCACATCCTTTCTAATCGAGTTGGAGAGGTGTAAACAATCAGGGTGGAGCCAAGGAGATGCTATGCCCAAACATGTCCACTATCATCACATCTGAGAAGAGAATAATGAATGCAGGCGAAGGGGCTGATAATACGTAAGTGGAACACAGCACAGTCAGCCTTCACAAACTTAATAGAAAGTTATGAGTGTATCAATACATGGCTGGTGCTTGAGCCCAACGAGGGAGAAGTCAATGATTGTTCAGTGCTGATGACAGCAATCAGAAGGCGAGCTCTCCCTGGTTGCTGTGGGGTTTGGGTAATGGTAGTGGAGTACATATCTAAGTACCAAAGGGAACAAGAGACCTGACAATGTTTAAAAACTCACACTCCACTATTAGGCTCTGTAAAAGCAGAGTTCTGACCCCAAACCTGTGCTGAGAGAGAAGCTGTTTGAAAAACCACTCAAGGGGCAGGAAATCATGGAGTAGCTGCCACCATGACAGATTCACAGATGCAACATGCTCTAGCCATCGAGGGACATACAGTACACAGTTTAATCTAATGTAAACCAAACCAAAAGAAAACTTATAAATGGTATAAATTGTCCAAACAGGACTGGGAATAGGGGATGTGACGGTGAGGAAATGTTCCCAGGGGTTAATAAACTTGTGACAACACCGGTGTTACCGATTACACCGGACATTTTACAAGAAAAGATTCTGCTCAATTTGTGTAGCGAACTTACTTTGATCTTTACCGTCGGGTGGCTGGTTGTGTGTCTGGCCTCTCCATTCCAGCTTTCGCTGTGGGGCAGCAGGGGTCTACCTGGCGCACACTGGCTGTGACTGCTCCATCCTCCTTGTGGTGATTACCTCATTAACGTTATGGTTCCCTTATAGCATTAGGTTTAAAAACTAAAAGGTTTGCTCTTCACTAAATCATTTTGTTAGGTTTCATGTAAATAATGATTTCAGCAAATGGTCAGAACTGATCCTAAAACTTTTTTTTAACTACAGCGTGTCTGCTCATTATGTCTTGCAGTATGCAGGTGCCATACATCCTCTTAAGGAAGAGTGTATGGGACGCTATACACAGGGAGCTGGAGCATTCAGGCATGTGCAGTACAGATGTGCACATGTCCACAGCAAGACAAGGAAGACTCCCGGGTTGCTTGAATTTCCGTAATGGTCCATTTTGCTGACCCTTGCTGGAGATGCAGGAGCCAGATAGAAGAAAAAAAGAGAGAACAAAGATAGATAGAGAGAGTGAGTGAGTGAGGAGAGACAGGATGGAATAGAGAGAATAAGATGGAGCTGAGAGAGAAGACCACCTCTCGGGATTGGACTGTCAGGTAAGAGAAGAAGGGGAGAGAGGTGAGCAGGGATAAGTTAATGACTAGAATGGTGAGAAGTGGGGGAATACTGGCAGTCGGCTCTCGATCCATGTCATTTAACAACATAATGTCCTGTTTCTAATCCCACAAGCATATATGGAATCCTCTTTCCTCTTAGTTTCTTCTTCGTCGTCATCATTTTCTTCCCACTTTTACTTTCCACTTGCACTTAAAGCTGAAGTAGGTGAGATTGGAGCAAATATGATTAAAAAAAGTTATTTTTATAAAACAGTCACTATATCGTGACAGTAGTACATGAAAAAGGTAACCTGAAAAAAATCATGTGCCTCTGTGTTCTCCTCCTAATGGCATCTGCAAGATTTCACAGACCGGAGGAAAACAAGCAGTAAGAGCTGATCTGAGGTCTGCTGTCCAGCTGCTGTCTATGAGAGCCGGCTGTCAATCACTCGCAAACTCTGACCAAATGGTCAAACTAGGCCACGCTGATCAAATATGAATCGATATTACGTTACGTTAATGCCTGTTTCTCTCCTCAAATGTTTTCAGAATCATCTTGTAGTGCACGGTTTAGCTGTAAAATTAGAAAGTTTGTGACGTGGCTGCCATTGTAAAATATGTTGAAGGAACGCCAAGTTTTGGTCACATGACCGGAGCACAGCCAATAGGAACGCTCTCTCAGTAAAATTACCTGTGATTGGTCAAAGTCTCCCGTCATGGGCTAGATTTTCTAAAGCCTGAAAACAGAGCCATGAGGAGGTGCAGAAGTCTAGTTATCTCTCATAACACTTGAATTACAATATGCTGAAAGGTTCTTATGGAATTTTTGCCCAATGATGCCAAAAATAAACTGCCTACTGCCACTTTAAAACACGTCACTCTGTAGGCTACTGATCTTCTTTTTGGATCTCAAGAGAAGTACAAAAAATGATTTCCGTAACAAACTCTTGTCATCTTGATTCAATGTACACTTTAATCAACATGACAGAATTAATTGTACCAGTGGTACATACTGCTCTGCCCGGTTCTGGAGAGCCGTCCTTGTAGGATTCTTTGTCTATGAGAACAGCTTGACCCAAGCATTGGGTATCATCCGGTTTCCAAAGATTTGAGTAAGTCTGGTAACAAATCCCAATGCAACAAAAGGGGTTTTATTTCCAATTCCACCCTCATATGTAGAAAAGTTTATATGTTCAGGGTCACAGCCATTATCCAAGGTTTATTCATTGACGATAACATTGAGCATTAATAAAATATAACTATTCAATGCATTCTTTTTGGATGGTAGATAGCTGTGGAGTATGTAGGGTACATAAGGTGAAGGAGCAGTGGGGTCATAGGAGTTAGATACCTACTGAAGATACGGGAGTATTTCTCCCCTATTCAATTCAGAATTCCTCTCTACAGACTAAACTATCATATATTCCCCTCACACAGGTCCACAAAGTCTCTCTCTCTCTCTTCCCCTTTCTCTAAGTCTCTGTATTTCTGCCTGTTCTCTTATCACTTTTAACTTTAGATTCTGCCTTTTCGGTTAGATAATGAGACTGAGCATGGCGATGGGCGATTACTTTAGCATTTGCTCAATAATGTGAACACTCTAAATGCAACACAGCAATGCATATAGAATGATAATTACTTTTAGTAATTATCAGCGTCAAGTAAATCAAGCCATTCACTGCTCATGCAGTGTGAACGTCAACTACATATTGGTCCATTATGGCAAACAATAATTAGTGGTGTGGAATGGGTGGTAAGTGTTAGTGGTTGCAGAAGTGCCCCGATGTGTTGAATTTCTAACTATACAATTGTCACATTACGGTAGAAGGTTTGTGCGTGCGTCCTTTCATTCCCCAAGGCGCAATCTCTTGTAGCTGGGGGTTAGCTGCTCACAGCCGTTTTAAATGAGGAATGCAAATAATGCTAACAAGCTGTGGCTGTGAGGCTCTACGTTGCCAGAATAATCTTTTCCCCTCAGACTGCCAGCCACGGGCTCTGTCCGTGGTCCTGACACGCACCAGCATTGGAAGAAAAGAGTGCAGGAAATTGTTTAGTAAGTGCTCTGTGTCCTGCTTGGTAAAGAGAAAGTAACAATCAGCGGGCCTGATATTTTGCTGTTAGAGAAGTTACTTAAGTGCTGTTAAAGTGTGAAGGTGGTACTCCTCTCTCCTTTTTAGGTAAAGAAAGTGCACCATTAGCCGCCACAGAATATGTACAGTTTATGCTTTCCTAAAGAAATACCTCTTTATGTATTTTTTTCTGTCTGAGAAAATAAAGGTGTGGGCTGGCCAGTCTTTTCCTACATAAACAAATTTAGCAATTTCGCCTCATGTAGACAGCTCTGACTGACAGCCAGCTGGTGGACAGATTTGTTTGAAATCTTCCAGTTAAACTTTTTAAGTACATCATATCATTGTTTTAAGTGTTTAGCTCTGAATTAAAAACTCCAGAATTTAGGGCCGTGAAGCAGCTCGTCCCATCAGTCAGTGTATTAGGGCTGTCCTAAACCGAAGAAATTGTTAGTCAACTAACAATCATATGATTTTGTCGACGAATCGATTTGTTGATTTAATCGCCAGATCTGTGAAATTGAGTTTCTCCACAAAGAATCACACAAAGGCATCGGTTTATATCTTGTGGTTACCAGAAATGTGCTCATAAGTTTCTTGGAAATAAGTCATTCAGCATGAGAATAGCATAAAAAAATGACAAATCATCTAAAGTAATCATCGTCTAAGCCCAAAATGACAGTTTAATCGGCTAATCGACGAAGAGGGGCAGCTCTACTGTGAAGCTAATGCACATTAACGTTATAGCAGCATCAGACTGTCGGCTCCAACTAAATCTCAGCCTATAGATCAAACAGTTGGCTATTAACGGGTTGGTTATGTACAGACAACACTACCATGATTCAATCAAATATGTATAGATGTCTGGATGAGCAATATCTGGCCAATCTGTTGGATGGGGGAAGACTGAAGGGCCATGGCGGCTGTCAACCTTAATTTATGAAGGTATCGCGAATGCTCAGGTTCAGGCAAGATCGTTAAATAATTATTAGACGTGTATAAAACAATCGTTTGTATAACAACAGATGGATGAATACAAACTTGTCAAAATTATAATCCAAACATACGTCAAATTGCATTAAAGTCTATGAGATCTTTGGGGTTTTTTTCCCCAAAAGGGGGCGCAGCCTTGACTTTTTGCGAGGCACACACACGTGACGGTCTGATGTATGGAATAACATTTTTTCGATTTTACTGAAATTATTCAGCCCTATTTGGCATAGAGAGAGGGTCAGAAAGAGTGCTTGGAATAAGCTCAAGGTGCAGGATTTGTAGAGTAAGGTTGTCCTGTAAGGCCTGGGGTCACCCAATTTTCAGACTGTTTGAGAGTGCTGACACCGATGATGGTGAAACTGTCCTACAGAGGTGAGGGTGGGATACTATGAACACTTAAGCCCTAACTACGTTAGATCAGACCATACACCACTCATACACACATTTACCTACGTTGCCAGACCTCGTCAGAACTTTAATCAAAGTAACCACGTTGTTTGAGTGGTAAATAATTGTACAGCACTCTGGAAATGCACATCACATCCTTGAAATTAGAGACTACCGACGCACATAGTATCCCGTCTGCTGAATGATGAATATCGAGATTTAATTACCTGGAAGGGAAGGCACTTACTGTCAAAGAGTTATACTATTTATTACAAATGGTTATATAGTTACACTTGACGGAAAAGGTTCTGCTCTCGAGGGAGCTCCCTAAAGGATCCAAGCAGCGTGCGAGGGATTCTGCCAGGAGCACTAAATCCCCCAGGGCATAAAACCACATATACAATTCATGTCATACGGATAAATGAAATCATAGCATAAGCTAGATTCTTAAACAAAACACCAGCCAGGAAGTCCTCCTCTCTAGTCATCCTAAAGCAAATCAGCTGATATGTTATTAACCGATCAGCCGCAGTAGTGTGAGTGAGCTGTTGATCAATAATGCATCCGTGACTTCAATGTTCTGTCTGAGCTAAAGTGATGCTCCATTTGTGTATGACATCATTCGTAAGTATTGCCCATTCATTTAACCCGGCACACACTCTGCCTTAATCGTTTCAAAGATTTAAATTTAATGAGCATTTAAATGTGTGGCAGATGAAAAATTCATAGAGTACAGGAAAGTAAACTCAGCACAAGTGAAAGGAGCTTATGTGATTTAGACGAGGTTTATGTTTGCGTCTCCAGCAACTAAAGCCACAACAATTGCTCTGTGTTTCTGATTTCCGGGCAGAAATATAAAGGCACAGTTTTATGCTAAATTAGGCTACTGTACCACTGTGCAACATATCCTCATACAACGGTTCGTATGATATCTTACAAAAAGTTATTCCTGATTTTTCGTGCGTTGTCCTACAAATGTCCAGCAACATGTCAATTTCCGCTCCAGTCTTTTCAAAATAAACATCCATCTTCACAGGAAAAAACTTGGCTAGGTTTAGGAAGAGATCGACTTGGTTATGTTTAAACAACAAAACTACTTAAGTTAAGGCACCAAAACTACTTTGTTAGGTTTAGGCAACAAAACTACTTTGTTAGGTTTAGGAAAAGATCGACTTGGTTATGTTAAGGCAACAAAACTATTCGTTAGGTTTAGGAAACAAAAGTACTTGGTTAGGTTTAGGAAAAGATCGACTTGATTAGGTTTAGGCAACAAAACTATTCGTTAGGTTTAGGCAACAAAAGTACTTGGTTAGGTTTAGGAAAAGATCAACTTGGATAGGTTTAGGCAACAAAAGTACTTAGGTTTAAGCAACAAAACTATTAAGGTTTAGAAAAAGATCAACTTAGTTAGGTTTAGGTAACAAAACTACTTAGTTACGTTTAAGCAACAAAACTACAAACTAAAACTAAAGTGGTGTAACTTACATACAGAACATCGACTTCTGGTTTCACACGGGGTATGAACACCGGCCTCCTGGGTGAAAGTCTGATGTTTTATAGCCACCCATCCACCCTGACCGCCTCCCTACACAGCGTTTGTTGCACTTTATACTCTCTGGTTCAGAATTATGTAGATTGCGTATGAATTGATTTTCGTGGGATATACATGAATTCCAGTGCATTACTTTTCGTAGGTATAGCTACGAACGGTGTATGAGAACAGCCTGCACTGGGTCACCTAAATGTCATAAACACAATAACTCATAATAGCATACATAGTTAATACATTGTTTGTGCTAAAAAACATTTTGTGATGATGGAAAATTAAATACTAAACAAAATAGAAAGTTAAGAGAAAAAGTAATATTAGCCTGTAAATCTGGGGTGTTTAGATGAGCAGAAAAAAACTACAGTATATACAGTAGGTCTAATGAGCTCATGAGATGAAGAGGAAAACAGTCAGAAGGAAACAACAAAACAGTAATAAAATAGTCTGAAGACCTTTCCCCCTGTACAGTGTTTTCACTTTGGGAAATCCAATCTCTAACCTAACCAAGTTGAGTTTTCTGCTTCACTGGCGTGAACAGGCCTGGCCACTCACCTGCAGTGTAATTAAAGCTAAACAAACTCCATCAATCAGCTGCCATTACTGCGAAGGGGAAGGGAGAAGGGAGGGAAGGAGAGAGAGGGGAAAAAAAGATGGTGGAAGGGAGGAAAGAGAGGCGGGAGGAGGGATGCAGAGTGAGGGATGATGAAAGGAAAGATGGAGAGAAAGAGGACAGAAGAAGAAGAAGGAAAGATGGGCTGGAGGGAGAGAGAGACCGGGAGGATTGGGGGCAGGAGCCGGGAAAAAGAAAAACGAAACAATCTGGCCAAATCAGGTTTGGAGTGGAGGGTAGTGAGCAGAGTGATTACAGCAACTAGACTGACTCACCCAGAGAGAGGGCCCTGGGGAGCTGACTAGGTGCACACACACATACTCAAACACACACACACACACACACACACACACACACACACACACACACACACACACACACACACACACACACACACACACACACTGCACATTCTGTATATAACCTACACACAAACCCTGGTCACATACTCTCTCTGTAAAATTCAGAAAACGCTCTATTATTGTCAAAAGCATTTCACATTTGTGAACAGCAGTGATTCAGTGCTGCAGGCTTTATAAACACATGCATACTGTACGTACACACACATACACACAGCACACACACACACGCACACACACTAACAGTTATTGTTCAATTTAGTGTGTTTGATATTTTCAGATCTCCCCTCGGTGCGTCTGCTGCTGATGTGACGGGGGGCACGTCACTAACTCTGTCAGCGGTCCTATAGCTTCTTTTCCTCTGAAGTGTCAAGCATCGTCTGTGCTCAGGTGCTCCACAGTTTATCTTCTGCCTCTCCTCAGCACCCTGCTGATAGATGCTATCTGCGCTGTTATTACCCCTCTAGTAATAAAACAACACTTCTCTCTTCCTGTTTCGGGCTGTCAGGCATTACCTCCCCGCAGTGTTTTTTTTTTTTTTTTCCTTTTTCCGATCAACAGCCGACAATGACTCAAATTCGTCCAAACATAGCGTGGTAGGGAGGGTTCTGCATCAGGAGACGTTTTGAATGCAAAGAGAAAGTTGTTGCCAATTTCAAAGGATGAAAAAGAAAAAAGAGACGAAGAATTCCCGACAACTCACTTAACCTTTAATTTTGTTGACATTTTGTTGGCTTTGCTTCCACATTGTTTGAAGCCCCGCTGCTTTATTGTGTACAAAATAATCATTGCAAAGTCAACCATTTATTTTCCATTAAATATATATAATTATTTTTTTCTTCTTCTGACCTTATTGAAACCAAACTTGGAGAAAAGTTTGTAGAAAACCTTCCCTTTACCACAAACTGGGCTTGCAAATTTGATGAAGGTGACAAAATACAGAAATGAGCATAAACGCCTGCAACTACGGAGAAAATGCATATGTTTTATGGGCTATTTAAAAAAAATAAATTCTCACAACTTGTGCTATCTCGACATGTAAATAACATGATATCGGCCTCCAGCTAAAAGTAAAACTGTTGACAGTATGTGGGATTGTGGGTTATCCAGAGTAACCAGGACATAAATTATAGAAAGAGAGGTCGCTGTTGAATTTTGTAAATGTAATTTCTAAATGCTGAAGAAAAATGACATTGACCTCCACTGCATTGGGGTGGAAGCAAAAATCCAAGTCAGATAACTAAAAGCAAAGCCAAACTATCTGCATAGCTAGATATCAGCAGAGGTAACAGAGATAACACCATGTTGTAATTATCTTAATTTAGTTTTCAGGTTAGAGATACAATCATCCTGGAAACCTGAGCACTTTCAGCCTCAAAAGATCCTCAGGTCTGTCTGTGCTCTTCCTGGCTTTCTGCTGCTCCCGTTCACAAGGTAAATAAGTTGACTCCTCTCAGACTGGTTGCTCGCTGTGTCAGAGGGGCGGGTGAGAAGACGGATGCTATGTTTGGACCGCGAACGAGCCTGGCTCGTCAGGACACGAGGACAGTGACGCCAGCATCCTGGGCCGTGTGACAGTTAGCCGTGACAGTTCGCTGTAATGACCTGAGCTCCTGCGCTCTCGGCAGGGTGAAGCTTTTGGGGGCGGGAGGGAGGGAGCGAGCGGGTGGGTGGGGGTGAAGGGTGGTGGCTGTGGGTGAGGCATACAAGAGGGACAGATGCCAGCTGAAACTGTGGGAGGGGAACGAGTTTCTCTCCAGCCCTGAGGCAGCTAACACTCCAACTACATTACTGTCATAAAGGAGTCCATTCTGGCCAAACATTGGCCCGTCACCCACTTTGACTCCCCGCTGTCTGTTCAGTCAGCCGGTGACAGCAGTTAAACAGCTTCTACTTGAGGCACTTTTCCAGACTTTAATGTGGCAACTTCTGACTCAAACTTATACACAGCCATACCCAGCCCTAATATGTATTTGGGTGTGTTTGCACAATTCCTGACCACTTTTAAAAAATGGTGTTGACATATTTTTATTGATCGAGAGCAAAGGAAAGAAAGATGAGCGGCATTTCCATAAAACAATACATTAGGATGATGCATCTCTGCTTCAAGCACCTAGCATTAGGTTTGTGGTGCGGTAGAGGGCCGACGCGGAGCGACAGAGAAACATGGTGAAAGGAAGGGAGGGGGTTGAGGAGGAACAAGAAGAGAGGACGGAGAGGAAACAGCGAGAAAAAGGAGAGAGAGGAATCAATGGCGGAGCGCCTGATAGATGCTGTCTACGGGGTCATTATCGGCCATTGTGTGTCTTTGGCATGGGATAGCAGAAAATGTGACAGATAATTAGGAGGTGGTGATTTAAAGGGAGAAAAGCAAGCCATGGCTACAGGCAACACAGTCGATGGACAGAACAAATAAGTCAATAGAATAAACAAAGCCAGCGTGCTCTGTGTACATATGCACCACTAACTCAACAGCACAGCATGGCCAGTGTCAAATCACAGTGGGCTCCACAGCCTTGTGAGCCACCCCTGCATATGCATGCACTACTTACTGTATGAGCGAAGAGCTATTGGGATTACACATAATGAACCGTTCCACCTGTGTGTGTAAATGCTTTGCATTTATAACAAGCTTTTGAACTGTTTTATATTCACAAAGGTAACCGTGTAAGATTGTATTTGTTCTTTTTTAAATGGTAATAACACAGATCAGCGTATGGTGCAAGATATTTAAAACCATTCGGCCAATATGTTCACGAGAGCTTCTTCTCGGCCTTGGAACAGAAGATTTTCAATATCAAGAATACACCAGCATAAATAGTGGAAAAAATTTGTAAACCAAAACAGAGTGCAAATATTGTTGAGGCAGGAATGGTTGACTGCCTGTCATTTCAGATCAACCTCTTCCATATCTGGCCCAGTGCAGGTTTGGGATGTTTGTCTGTCTATCTGCTTATCTGTCTGTGTGACTGGGTGTCTGTTTGCCTCCATGTCTGTCTGTCTGTCTGGGTTCCTCTATCCAGACGGACTTGGCACATTGCTTGCCCTCTGCCACATGATTAGCCTGGAAGCGGCTGGGGTGAAATTGATTTGAAGTGGCCTCAAAGCATATAAAAGATTGATGCTTTGCATCAACTGCAGCCACTTGAATAGTCCCTCCCCACCTCTTAAATGTCCCTCTTGTCCCTGTTCTGCTCCAAACCTCCTGATTTGAACCGATGGAAAACAAAACTGAAAAAGAAAGATCATACACTACATATACTTTATATATACAGTCTAAGTTTGGCAAGAGAGTGGTTAAATACAGTGAATACTTAGAGGCATAAAACATTGTTTTCCAAAGGATTAGGTACAGATTGGCTACGTTCACACTGCAAATCTCAGTGCTCCATTCAGATTTATTGCTCAGATCAGATTTTTTTGTTTCACGTTATTATTTTTTAAAAATGTGGCCAATATAAGATTCCAGTGTGAATTGGTCACGGTCATGAAGTGACCCACATGCGCAAAAGAACAATAACAAAGACGTCACACACAGCACGGAAGCAAACATGGAGGCCACTGAAGTCAGCATCTGCGGGTTTGGTCAGCGTTTAGAGTTGGAGTGGTGGTGGATGGGTTAAGCAAACACAGGACTTTCACCTGGGAAACCGCTGTGTCCTGTGTGAAACCAAAAATAAACTTTGAGTTCACGCTTGTTACATAACGTTACAGTAGTTACATTGTTATGTTACATTGCTACGTTACATTGTTACATTACATCATTACGTTACATCGTTACGTTACATCGTTACGTTACATCGTTACGTTATATCATTATTTTGTTACGTTACAATGTAATGTTACGTTGTTACATTACATTGTTACGTTATATTGTTAAATTACATTGTTACGTTATATTGTTAAATTACATTGTTACGTTACATTGTTAAGTTGTTACATTACATTGCGATGTTACATAGTTTGTTACATCGTTACGTTACATTGTTACGTGGTTAAATTACACTGTTTCATTACATTGTTATGTTCCATTGTTATGTTGATAAACTACATTGTTACATTACATTGTTATGTTACGTTGTTATGTTACTTTCTATTGTTCCATTGTTATGTGGTTACATTACATTGTTACATTACATTGTTATGTTACGCTGTGACCTTATTTTAACAGAAACCATGATCTTTTTTCTAACCTTAACCAAGTGGTTTTGTTGCCTAAACCTAACAAATCTTAACGACGTGGCATTGTGCGTTTCTGCAAACATGAAAGGAGGCCGAGATGAAACGTATTCATGAAACATATTTTTGGTTCAGAAACATCGACATTCAACATATCCATGGCTTGCATAAATGTACAATGCAAATATTTTTTCTGTCGACAGGGTTGAAGTGAAAGCAGGATCAATATCTGTGTTTTGAGGCATGACATTGGGGACACTCTTTCTGTTTGTTTTTTTACAGATTGGGCACTATTTTCTTGCAGGTACATGTGCAACATGGTATTTTTCCTGAAGGGCAGAGTGGGGTTCTTTCATTGCCTGTTCTATTTCGATGTTTTCGGTGACTCTTCAGATGTCATAGTGGGATGAGAGTAGAGGAAGTGTCACTGGCAATACAGAAACATGCTTCAGATTTGGTATTAAAATGTATTGGGCTTTTTTGTTTGTTTGTTTTTGCACTAGAACAGATCAACAGAGCACTACACAGAATGCATTCTTTGATATTTTTGACACTTGAATGGGACCCACACAGACCTTTTCAACATCAACAAACACCTTTTTGACATTTCGCTTATCCATTTCACTTTCAGTAGATATTTTTCGTCCAGTAGACACGTCTTGTCACACAGTTTAATTTTGATTATGGTAGTGATCAATATCTGATTCTTACCAGATTTCTCCACAGCAGCTTTTATGAAGGCCTTTCTGTCTGCTGATCACCTCTGTACAATATACGACTATCTGAGGGCAGCAGGTATGTGGGTCATCTTTCTAATCTGAATGTTGCACATTGTCAGAAAAAATTCACGTATGTGCCACTAGTCCTCTTCCTGTATTCTAGTGCTGGGCAATATATCAGTATTATATCGATATAGTGATATAACACTAGATACCGTCTTAGATTTTGGATATCGTAATATGGCATAGGTGTTGTGTTTTATTGGTTTTAAAGGCTGCATTACAGTAAAATGAAGTAATTTGTTCTAGCTGTTTTATTATTTGCATTTACCCACTTAATCATGATGTCCTCATTACTGATGATTATTTATCAATAATATCATTCTGTAAATACAACATCTGTATCGAGGTATTTAGTCAAAAATATTGTGATATTTGATTTTTTCCATATTGCCCAGCCCTTCTGTATCCCCGTCAATAAATGACGTGGGTCTGCCAAAACAGCACCAGCATTATATCAGAATTACGGCTGGTTATAACTGTGTTAGTTACATTTCCCTCTACTCTATCATTCCGTCAATTTAAAAATGCTGCTGGTCAAGAACGACCCATTTAAATACCAGAAGACACTTCAACTGAAAACAGTTACATTTTTATGATGATGATATTGTTATGATGATGAAGACAGAGATGTATTCACACATACATACACACAAACACACACACACACACACGCCCCAAAAATGAAAGCATAGCAGAAAGAGAGCGTTCAGGGGCTGCGGGCCAGTCCCCACCATGGCACCGCACATCGACAGATGCTCCCATTCATTTCTTTCACTCCCGGCTTAATGTCTGACTGCAAATAAATAAGAACATTTAGCCATGTCTCAGTCAATCTGGGCCTTCACAGTAACTTATTGCCAACCCCCAGATGGGCTATGGAGCTGTAGAGTTGAAAGATGAGAGTGGGGGAGGGGAATAGGTGTAATTTATCACTCTGTTCGGCTAATGAATGATAGCACCACGTCAGCTGGTGTGTTGTCCCTAATTCCGAAGTATCACTTTAAGTGTTTGGGATGTCTCTGCTGTCAGGTCGCCACTACCGCCGCCACTTTTTCCATCCCATAAAGCTGCAGATTTCTCCTCCATTTAAATTAAATAGTTAGAATGTTAAAGTTGATGCTAGCTTTATTAACCTCGGTTGAAAATGTGTCTTTGGAGAGTACTCCACGTTCACTTTGGCAAACTGTCTTCTTTCCTACACGCAGAAACATGTTGGCATTCAGGGAATCTTTGTCGCAGGTTTCCAGCTAATCTCAGTGTGATTATTGCATTAGGAAAAAAATCACAGATTCCTGCTTTAGCACAATGCAATCAGGCCCACTCAGAAATGACATTTCGGTCCAGGCCCCAATCTTTGCCTCAATCATCTCACCCTGAATATACCAATCAGCAAGCCGTGTTTCAGTGCCAACTAATGGGACTCAGTCAAATTATCGCCAAGGGAATTTGACTTGGAAATGGAAAGGGAAGAGAAAAAGAAACAAATAACAACAAATGTTGGTTATTTTTGACGAGGACACTGATTGTGCCAATTTGCGGAATCTAACGACGCCTGTCAAAACTCCGATAAGAGCCAGCAAAAAGGAGCCAGTAGTCAGTTTTGTTGGAGCATTGGAGGAGCACTTTGCTGTGACACTTAGCACCGTCTCCCCATTAGCCAAAGAAATGCCCTTCACTGGAACTTTGAAGATAATTAAACACATAATGGATATCACTGTCACTCTCTGACTTGTTTGCTCATTTGTCTGAGTGTGGCTGCTGCAATTGAGACCCTATTAAAAGGGAATAAATCGCCTGGTTACTAAGTCATTTCACCATCTAGGAAATAGCGTGTGTGCGCGTGTGTGTCTGACTATCGTGTAATAAGTGGCTCTCTGTATCATGAATAATTGATTCCTTTCCTCCTTCAACAGTCATTGTTTGGACAACTTGCTAAAATGCCCATTTGATTTGACAAGACAAAACAACGGGGCGCGAGCCTCGATCACTCATTCTCTAAAATTCTCTGTATAAAATCTGTCATCTTCCCACTTCTCTGCTCTCCGTCCATTAGGATTTACAATCCTCCTCCATCCCGTGCCCCGTCACCGCCTCTCATGCTTTACAGTCCTTTCCTTTCTTCCTGTTTTTTTTTTTTTTTTTTCTATTTGTGTGGTTTGGCCATCAGTTGCTCTCATTTTTTTGCACCTCTCTGTGTCTTTGTTCTGCATCTATAGAGCGCCAGTGACTGTCAAGGCCTTAATGTGGGAGTTTATTTATGTGCTGCCCACACTGTTTGCATTCCCATATTGCTTCACAGATGTTGGCTCCTCAGGGAAAGAGCCAGCAGAGTTGGACCATCTCACTCCTGTTTTCATGGACAAACAGCACAGTCGTTTTCTTTGCATAAGAGTTCATTTCTCTGAGGCGAATGGGAAGAAATAAATCTTCAGGTCATCCTGTAACAATACTGTTTTTGTTGTGTCTATATCACAGAGGTAAATAGCACAATGCATTGTGCATGCTTTTGTATATTTTTACAAGGGCATTCTTTACGACTGCTGTGCTCATTTGTTTAACATGTAACTGACGACAGGTCTTGTGCACAATGTAATGATCTCCAAGCCGACCTGTAAAACTTTACTACTGCCATTATGTGCACTTAAACCAGGGAACGGCTGCAGCGAGTAGCTTTACACAAGGCAGTTTATTCCAGTTATGAAAATGCAGAGTGTGTTCTTCATTGGCTTTCAGACACAGAGACATACTCTCTGGAAGTAATACTCTACTCTTGGTAGATGTAGATGTAGAGGTACATTTAGGTTTTTAAAAAATATATATTTGCTGTGATTGTCCAAACTTCCTGGCACTCACTGTGCTGCTCTTTGTGGAAAACATTTTGTCTTTGGGAGGATAAAAAACAAAATAAAAAGCATTTGATATTTTTCTGACTAACCACAAATTCACGTTTTAGGCTACATTCACACAAAAACTTAATTTTAAAACTATTGCTACGTTATGCCTAGCATCCACACTACTCCAGCGTTTTAGAACCCCTAAAACGGAGCCGTTTGAAAACGCTGCTGACCCCGTTTTAATTTGAAAAATCTAGGATTGCATTTTAGTCTGAAAACGGTGACGCAGACTTGGGTCTTATCAGTCACCTTTTATTATAGGAAGTACGATAATACGCCGTTGCATTTTCTGTAACTAAGCAACCAACTGCAGAATAGACAAATCTGTTTCTTGTTTACACCAACACGCACATGCCCAGTGTACATGAATGGTCACGTGATATGCGTTTTCAGGCATGTTAGTATGGACGGAGATTATTTCTAAAACGGTGCTAAAACACTTGTGTGTACAGAGTTCAATTCATTAGTGTGGATGTAGCCTTAGCATTGACATTTTAAAAGTATTAGTTCTACATTTTGAAAAATATGCTTATTCGCTGAGAGAGAAGATCAATACCACTGTCGTATCTGTGTGATAAATATGAAGCTAGACTTACTTAGAGCTTAGTTTGGCATAAACACAGTAAGTAGGAGGAAACAGCTAACCTGGCTCCAAAGGTAACAAAATATACCTACCAACACCTCGAAAGCTCGCTCATTAACACGTTATATCTTGTTTGTTTAATCTGTATAAAAACTGAAGTTAAAAAAACTTTTTGTGTACCAGACTGTATTGTCTTGTTTTGGCTGGAACAGTGGCTTCCTCCAAATTCCACAGTTTGCCTGGCAATCTCACTATGACGATAAGACTCCATGAAGTCACGGCACCTTGCCAAGAAGTAGTCTGGCACAATACCCCCTATAAAACCACAAATGGACATTTTTTACACCTCGGTAATAAAACAATATTGCTTTAACAAACAAGATGTAACTTGTTTATTAGTGAGCTTTAGAGGTGATGGTAGGCGGATTCTGTCACCCTTGAATACAGCCAGGCTAGTTCTTCTGTTTTCCCGTTTCCATTGATTTTGCTAAACTAAGCTAACCATCTCCTGGTTGCAGCTTTATATTGAATAGAGAGTGGTATCGATCTTCTCAACTAACTCTCAGAAAAAGAGCGAATAAGAATATTTCTCAAAATGTCGAACGATTCCTTTAAATAGGTTGCGCAAAAATGAATTCACTGCTGACCATACATGGAAACAAAATCAATCAGTTAAGATTGTTCTTAAAAAAAAATACTTTTTGTGTAAACTTACTATTTGACCAAAGCTTTATGTCATGTTAGTTCCATGTTTGTTGCTGTTATTGCTCCCCTGTTGATGTTCTTTGTTGCGTATGCTTTTGAAAAATATATAACCTGCTGAAACCTAGTATTTTTCCCTCTTATTTTGCACATAGAAGTCGTTTTAATATCCAGTTTTCTTCTTTCTTCTGCCCACGGCATCCCTCCCATCTGCCATCTTTGCTCTTTCTTTACATCCACTGATGTTGATGCGGTCATTATACGGCCTTGCGATTCTGTGTCGAGCATTTCTTTCTCCTCCTCTTCATCACTTACATCTCACCTTGTTCCCTCGGTGCCCAACCCCCACCTCTGCCACGCCACATCTCTGGTCTTGGCCTTCCACGCTTGGAGGAACAGCGCGAGGCGGCGTGGCCTCCATGCGGCTGACTGATTATTGTAATTCATACACTTTAATTAGCTGCACAAACCATTAGCCACAATTAGACTATTACAGAACGTTTTGTGGCAGGAGCCAGCCCCAAGATTGGCTTTATCTGCTGGAGGGAGAGAGGGGGAGAGAGGGAAAGAGGGAGAGAGGCAGAGAGAAGGGCAGGAGGGTAAAACGTATTTAGCTAAACCATCAGCGTGTTTGTGTATTTAAACTACAGAAAGTTAATTCAGGGTATTTTTAAAGTGAAAGTGTGTGTTTTAGCATCCCAGGCGTGTCAAAGGGAGAAAAGTTTGAATTGCAGGCCGTACTGAACAACAACTACCACATTTATCATCCTATTTCTGTTCAAGTTCAACAGGAATCATCCATTTGAGGTCTGAATCTGTTCAACAGAAGCGTCCACGCATTTGCTTATCAAAGACGATAACTGACACGTGCATTCTGAATCTTCTCTTTCTTGATATAATGAAAGTGATTGATACAGTCCTGTGACTACACGTGTCCCGCTACATTTTCTCCGTCACGCTACTGTACGTATGAATCACTAGATCATTTGTGTCACATCTATGCCCGAAATGGCAGGCTGTGTTGGCGTTATTAGACCTTTGAATCCATTGCGGCGCGCATGACATATCAACTTGATCCCTCAGTCAAGATTGCAAAGTATATACAGTACATCACCCACATGAGTCATGACAGTTGACATTACGTGGTTGAGATCAGATAGAAGACTGTATAAAAAATCTGTACTGTACTACTGATTTGTATGTACAACTATGAACATGCAAAGCATCCTGTTTGTATAAAGTCGTAAGGCAGGGAAACAAGGTTATTTCACATATGTTGGAAGTGTATTTGATGATGTGACTCCTCTGGTTGCCAAAAAGAAGTCTGATTGTATAAAAGTCTATAAGAAAATGAGCCTACTTCTCACTTGATTTATTACCTCAGTAAACATTGTAAACATGAGTTTATGGTCTCAATCGCTAGTTCAAGTCTTCTTCAATACAGCATGATGTTCATTTAGTAAATTATGGTCCCATTTATAGTCAATTAGACCATAAAGCAGGGGATGCTTTAGGGCGTGGCTACCTTGTGATTGACAGGTCGCTACCACGGCGTTGGCTGGTCTGGGAGTTGTCCGTGTTTTCGTCTTAGAACTTTAACCTTTTCACAGTGTGTTTTCAGTTTATAAAAGTTAATTGAAACATTTTGGTAACCTAAAAATTGTCTTTTCATTCAGCGTTCGGTTGTACTTAGCTCCACCCTCTCGTGTTACTTCTGGTTGCAAGATGATGAAGGAAAAAAAACAAGATGGCAACGGCAAAAAAACAAGATGACGACTGCCAAAATGCCAAACTCAAGGCTTCAAAACGGCAGTCCACAAACCAATTAGGGATACACCGATCCAACTTTTTCAGCCCTGATAGCAATATCTGGGCTTTAGGTATGGGCCGATACCAAGTACCGATCCAATACCAGTTTAAGCCTCACGTTTATGGGTAAGGTAACACCAGGGGGCTTGACTTAAACATTGCTTTCCTAACTTTGTAAAACAAAATATAACAAATAAATACATATATAAAATTTGACTGAATTATATTAAACTAATAAATCATACACAAGCAACTATGTAAAAAATCTTCAAAGGTATTACAATTTAAGTATAAAAATCCTTAATGCGGCTACAAATTGGTCAAAAATATATCGTCTCATTGTAACCGATACCAGATCCATCTATTTGAGTCAGTATCGGCCTGATATTCGATCCGGTATCAGACGGTGCATCCCTAAAATCAATGGGTGACATCACAGTGACTACGTCCACTTCTTAGATACAGTCTATGTGAAAAAGTTAATTTCTAATATCGTCCCCAATAATCTTGGTCCTTGATGAATTAAACATGTATGTTTACCTCTTGGTCGTTTTTTGGCACTGCTGTATTTTCACGTCTCTTTGGACATTCGCAGGGCACGAGCTTGATTATAACAATCTCAGCTCGGGATCCGAATCCTTTTCATCGTACCTACCCATGCTTTCCCTGTACTGTCTTTTTTTTATGTTATCGTTAAGCCACATTGTGATTGTTGTAAGTGAAGGCACAAAGGTTGCACTGATGGCTATTAGACCTAATGCCACCAATAAGCTCTGCCATGCGAGAGGAAGCAGCCCTTCAGCGCTGACAGCACGGCTCAGTGCCTCCACATTGGATCTATACGTCTGAAAATGGCAGAAACCCTCGGGGACAGAATAACATTGCCAATCTGTTTTACAGTAGAGCTTCACATCATTAAAAAAAAAAAAAAAAAACCTATATAAGACATTGGATCTATATGAAGTGTGACTGAATTGAACGCTACTTTTCTATTTCACTCCAAAATAAAGGGCAGTTTATTTTGGAGATGGACAAGACCAAAAATATCTTTTGGATTTACTTCACATCTGTGATCAAACATGGAGAAAATCACACTGCCTTTGTTTTTATATGATTACTCTTAGCCAAAAACACAGATAATATTAAAAAAACAAAAAAAAACATAAATAGAGCCCTACAGGGAAAAACTAAAATTAAACTATGTGCTGCTAAGAGACGTCTATTTGTGATTTGTGAAGCCAACATGGTGCTGGTAAGATGGTCATATCCATTTAGCAGCGAGCTCATCTATCATTCACGCTCATTAGTGTTTACATACACATTCCCACCAACACACACACCCACACACGCCGCATGAAACTCAGAAGTTTAATCAAAGTTTAGCAGCACATCGCATCTACGCAGCAAACACTTGGGAACCTTTTTAGACGCTTTGTTAATGTTTGTCCAGCCTTTGGCATACAGTGTCTTCCTGTATCAAAATTGTTGGGTTTTCTATGAGTTGTCAGCAAAAGTGACTCCATCTTGCCCTGTTCTCACATGGCTACATTGCAATTGTCTGCTCCAGTGAAGCCTGTTGCCGTGTGGGAAAGGTCTTCTCTTTCATGGACACACACACACATGCACATGCACATATACACACACACACACACTTTTTGCATCTGGCTGATTCACTTTGCTGAAGCCCACAGACCCCCGACTGCATGATTTATCTAAGCCAGCGAGTCGCACCATTCAGGGTGTTGCAAACTCACTCCAGCACTCCAGTCTATAATCGTTTACTCTCAGTGCTCACACATTAGCAGTACAGAGTTTTGGGTTTGTTTAGGATTTCTCTTTTTAATTACACCGTTTTTCAGAATTAACATTTTGGGATGGTTTTTAGCTGACGTTCTTATCAAGAATGACAATCAGTCAACGGCCTAAAGCTGGTAAAGTAATGACGTCTGTGTGATGCAGCCGGTGCAAATGCGAGACTTGGTCAGAAGGTTGCAAAGTGTGATTCACCTCGTAAGCCTTTCAATATGATTAACAAAGATCCGACATAACATGAACACTGACTATCACTTTGTGCTGCCGCTAATTATGGCACAAGGAAGACAGATAATATACTAAGCTGTTTAAAGAAGCCTAAGGTCCAAACCAAGTTAAAAAGAAAGAAAAGGCTGTACAGACTGCTGAGGTTTGTGGGTTTGTTTCAGAATGAGCTTGATGATGGCAGAATAATCTACTTGAAAGTTAAATCATGAAAGTGTACAATGGAAGTCAAGAGGTGAAAAGTTCACTAGCTTTTTGCTCTTTCATCAATGTAATAAATATAACCTATCACTTTTGTGAGATATTGATGGGTATGTTCCTCCTATATTGGCACACAAATGCACAGATTCCTCCTGTCCTCCCCGCTCCGAACAGGTACGCTTCCCGACAACGCTGCAAGCAGCCAAGCAATCGGCCCACTACGAACGGGCACACAGTCCTTGTGAAAGGGCCGGAGGCAGTCTGGCCGACCTGCATGAAGGTAGCGGACTGCTTCACTGTCTCTCACACAGAATCTTGCCCCGTGTCGAACGATGAGCACTTCCAGGGGCCAAGCAAACGGCACGCTCCGAACGGCCACACGCACCTAACGGGCATGCGCTCCGAATGGGCAGGCACCCAACAGCGCTGCAAGCAGCAATACAAGGAGTCAAGCAATCGGGCCGCTACAAACGGCCACACCACGTCCTGAATGGGCACTGCACTAGTTTATTACAATTAGGGGTGGGCGATATGACCGAAAATGTATATCACAGTATCTCTTTTGTTTTTTCGATGACGGTATTATATTACAGTATTACAAAATGAATAAGGGATACTCCCCTCAAAACATGGTTCTACCTCTTTTCTTTTTATTGCCAATGTAAAGGGGCATATCTTTTATATATTTTTTTAAAAACAGATGTGTTTATTGGCTCCAAATTAGAATAAAAAAATGAGGTATAGGCTTACATGTGTTTAGGGAGGAGTAGCCTGTTCCATAATGTAAATGAAATGTGATTCATTCATTCATTTTGAGTTTTGAGTGAACTGTAGCCGATTGCCAAGCAACCTGGATCTCAGCAATAAAGAATATTTGGAAAAAAAAACTTACTGTTACTGTTGTTTTATTATTTCAAAGTTTTTTTCACCTCTTTTCACCACAGTCAAACTGGGAATTATATTACATTTAATAGAATTTACAACTTTGAAGAAACCGAAAGCTGACATAACCTTTTTCATCTTAACTCACATGAAGAAAGAGTTTGAAAATATACAGCGTACACAGCGATGAAACCACCCACCCCTAATTTCAATGGTAGATTCTCATTCTTAACTCACATGTGGGTCAAAGATTAATGAACAATTCCTGTTCTGTAGTTTAGTAATTCACTGCATTTTGCAAAAGCCATTGGTTTTAATCACTCTGTTAATTCTGTGTAATATCTGAGGGGCAATATTTGACCTTGACGATGACATCCAACATCTGTATACATCCACCTGCCCAAGACACCATTTTAATTTTTTCTCTGTCTGTGTTTTCCCAAACTTGTTTGTGCTGATATTTTGTTTACGTGCGGTTTATGAAACGGCCGGAGGCAGTTTGGGGGGACCTGCATGAAGGTAGCGGACTGCATCACTGCCTCTTACACAGAATCTTGCCCCGAGTCTTGAGCAGGAACGACGGCCGCTCTAACGACTGAAACAGCACCTCTGCGCTGACGTGGCGCACTGGCTCCCCGAGGCAAACAAAAGCACGTGATTGGACTGTTGCTTTCTGCGGAGAATCGCCTCAAATTGGCCTACAGAGAAGAATACCTCTGACAGTCGCACAGTGCTGTAGGTTGTCACAATCACAAAGGCCACATTTGTTAGTAATTGCAGCTATGATAAAACTGCATTAATTAACTGTATAGACGGCACCCAAACCTTTGTCTCACCTTGAATTCTTCATCATCAGATATTGGGAAAATTCCAGCAGCTTACCATACATTAAGCTTGAGTTCGCAACCCAACGGTGGGCTTGCCACACATTAGCTTTGCGGTCATGCGAAGGGCAGATGCTACTGAAGGGGAGATAATTGGTGGCGAGCTGTCTGAAATGTATAATTAGACGAGACAAGACACTCCCCCTCTTTTCTCTCTTCCTCCGCCGCTCTGCCTTTTCACTGGGTGATCTGAGCGCCTTAGCATGAGCTTTGATCTGGGCTAAGGTTTCCTGAGCCCTTTCAGATAGGATCAATTTGCTTCAACACACATCACTCTTTGGCTTTTCTCATCTGGCACGGCGCGGCTGTTTGCAACACGTTCGATCGCATTGCAAAACTGCAGGAGGTGTTGTTCCCCTTCCCTTTTTTTTCCTTCCAGCTTTCCCTGCTCACGACTCTTCCAGGGACTTTGTCTTTGTAGTCTCTGAACTACATTATGAATGATTATCCCTTTTACATCATTATTATTTCTGAGCACACCATGGCACATCAACTCAGACGCAGACAGAACGCTTGGACTCCTCAGTTTTTGCATTATGGCTTCATTATATCCACAGTTTCATGCCTCGAAATGTGCAGCAAACAGAACTTCATCCATTACGCTGGAAAGCTGTGATGTTAAACAGTTCATTTACCGAAGGTTTTATTGGGGACTGAAAAATGGCGTGTGTTGGTGATTGCTTTTCAGTTTCAAATATGTAAATGGGTTTCAAATATGCAAATGGTTTTCCGTTTACGATTTCTGGCTGGAAGAGGCTCACAAGGGTTTGATCTGCAGTTTAATGTCATCAGTTGTGCCCCTTGTACCATGGCACATTGCCATCTCAGCCTCTCCCCAGTCCAATAACCAGCAGCTTGAGTGTAATGAAGAAGAGTTAGGAGAACTAGAGGTCATTTGGCCCATTACTGGTGGTCTCAACAAGACAGAAGGGACCGGTGTGACGAGGGTAAGGTGGACGGGTAAATATTAAGATTCAGAACTGTGACTTTTAGCAGGACACTAATTACGGCAGCAGAAGGTTAAAGGAATAGTTTGACAGTTTGCTGTCTGGCCAAGAGTTAGATGATAGGACTGAACTCAATCTTCTCAGCTAACCCTCAGCAAGAAAGTGATTATGTGTATTTCCCACAATGAAAAAGAACAGGGGCATATCTAAAGGGTAGGGATGTCTCGGTGACGACATTAAACTTGTGACAACACCGGTGTTACAGATTACAACGGACATTTTACAAGAAAAGGTGACGCTCAATATGTGTAGAGCGCTTAATTTGATCTGTACTGTTGGATGACTGTGTGTCTGGCCTCTCCGGTCGAGCTTTCATTGCCAGGCCACAGGTTTCCACCTGGCGACACTGCGCCGCGCACACCGGCTGTGACCGTTACATCTTCCGCACGCCGATTGCCTCATTAATATTACAGTTCCCTTATAGCATTGGGTTTAAATCCGAGATATCGGCAAATAGGTGCTTCTGCTTTTCGCTTTGACACTAAATCCTGATCTATCGTCTTGTCTGGAAACTCTCTCTTGTTTGGTGAAAAGTGCGTGACATCTGACTCCTGCTACTCTGTGCTGAGACTCCAAAGCAGTAGAGTGAGGTCGATTTCCGGTTTTGCCGGTCCGGTGTTCGAGCTTACACCGGTTTGATTTTATGGCAACCGGTTGAACCTGCATTTGTCATTTGTGACACATTCTGGCAAATCGAAAAGTAGCCGACATCAGCAAGCTGTACCGACGGCGTCATGGCGCTAAACTCAGCTTGAATTAGTAATAAGCAATATGACAACATCATTAACATAATATTATGGTTGTTAATAAACGGACTTATGGATCCACTAGTGTCTGACAGGTCGTGCGCATCTGCTGAGCCGAGGTCGCTGACTTCGACATATCACCGGCAACATGACGGAGATCAAATATCAGTAGGGGTGGGATGGGGGAAGGGACGCACGGTGCACGTTGTGTTTGTTTACTAGAAAGTTTGTTTGTTTTTCGGGTGATACGCCAAAATGAAGTAAATGGGTTTTATTTCTTAAAAAAAGCAAAACAACTGTGGGGGCGGAGGGCAAGTAATGTAATCAGTGTGTGCCCAAACACCGCGTAACACCGGCAACACCTACTACCGCCTACTAAATTGGTGGCACCCCCTGAAATATGATTGCCCCGCCCAACGCCATTGAGCTAGAGCACAGGGCGCTGCAAAAGAGCCTGAAAATCATACCTAATGTTTTCTTAGCCAATTTTCAACGCCGTATTTATATCTGATTTCCCATAGGCCCCCCCTGACTGGTTTTTAGTCCCCTCCTTTGCTATCTAATTTTAAAAAAAATCCTGGAATCGCCCCTGCTCCAAAACTGGACTCTTTTCTCCTTTCTCATTCTCTGTCAACACTTCTGCCACCACACTAAACTTTTAAAGCTGCTCTAAACTACATGGCTGTGTTGGGTGTACAGTAAACCAACTGTATACACCCACACCTAATGCTTGTGCCAAGCTCTGAACAGGGAGCTATTTCCCTCCCTCTCCTCCTTTGCTCTCCTCTCTCCATCTGTTCCTGGGCTGAGGCAGGGTAAGGAGCCAGGGAGGGCTACGAGCTGGAACAAGTCTATCTGCAGAAGCAGGCCTGGCCTCAGCAGCCACAGAGGGGCTCAGACTCAATGCTAGAGCCCTCTCCTCCTCCATCCAGATGCAGATGACTTCGCTTTCCCTCCGCTTCTCTGCCGCACAATAATACCCTTTTGTAGCACAAGGGCAGAATCCCAGCTTTGTCCAGTCAACCTTAATTTATGGCACACATATTCTGGACGCACATATTGTTGCACGAGCTACAAAGGCATAAGCTTTCAAAGAGGCCGAGAGGAAGTGCTGGCAAGAGGATTCTAGCACTTTCTTTGTTTGAGAAATGGTATAAATCATTCACCAGAACATGGCATTCACAACTCCACCGCTGCATTGATTTTCACAACTTCAAAGAGGTGTAGGGAGTCAGAGGTGATATATTTTTTTCCTCATCGTCTTATTACATTTCTACAGCCTTCTATTTCACTGGCGACTGACTGAAAGTTTCAAAAAAAAGGTAAACATCACTTTTAAGTCTAATATTTTCTTGCTCAAAATTGCATTTTTTTTCTCTGTATTTCAACCTTTCTCAGCTGGTATGCAAGAATCCATCCACTTTAATTGAAAAGACATTTGCCCGTGGCACTTATGCAGGTTCTTTGCCCTATCTCACTTCTTTTTTTTTTTTTTCAACAGGGCCCAGCTTAGAGATGTGCTATGAGAAAGAACTGTATTCTTCTGTGTCTCTCCTGTAGAGACAGTTGTTGTTCTCCTTGACCTGCCATCCATGGTCTAATCTAAAGTGACTGACTGCCCCCTGATGCAGAGAGCGCCGAGCGAGACCTTTCGAGATTTCTGCTTTTACCGCGAACACGGGGAGAGAAACAAAAGGCTCCGAGGGAGAAAGCAAAACCCACTGATGAACTGATTGACATCACCTGCGATACCCGCAGTCCAAACCGTGTTGGCACACGACGTTCAAGAGGAAACCTCGCTGATCTGGAATCACCCAACACCTTAGCTTTCTATATCCAGTAGTAACTGCAAGGGTTTTGGTGAAGCTGCATGTCAGGGCTGAGGTGTAGGTGCACGGCTCTGGAAAACAAGAAGGGTTAAGAACGGAGGCCAAGGTCTGGAAGGTAAAATCAATGATTTACCTGTAGGCTACGTGTTCCACATTTTGAAACATTTCTTTTTTAAAAAATCTTCCTAGTGAAGCATCTTAGGCGAAACCCTTATTCAAAGATTTTTTACTAAGAAAGCAGAATGTCACATGTGTTGTCGTTTTAAAGGGCAAAGATGACCAGGGAGGACTAAGTAGGGGAATACGCTCTGACAGCAGGTGCACAGGAGACGGTATTCAACATTAAACACAACCACAAGAGCCGCACATTAAGTACGTCGTGGATCGAGTATCCTGATGCAGCTCGACGGTACTCACCAAGTTTCATTTTCAATCACATTTTGGCCTTTTGCGGGGAACTTAAAATCAATGTTAGCCTTCAAACCAAAGTGCATACATTAAATGATTCATGTTAGATCAAGTAGCTCTGTAGGAGAGCTGCGAAAATATGCTTTTAGCTCAGCGAAAACATATTGGATTACTGCGCCAACGGGGACCCTCATTCTGATGCACGTCTGAGGAACATTACATTTATTTGGCAGACGGCTTCATCGAGACAACCTTCTGTCAGAGACTAACACATGCTATACTCTATATAATCATATTTGACCAAATAGCAATATAAATCAGCAAACACACTCTGTATTCGCAGTATCTTGTCATGCCGTTATAATCTTTACAGCTCATTGCAGGACCTCTATTAAAAAGACTTAATTAACAAAGATGTGACTGAAGCCCTTACCTAATTGTGCCAAATCATTCAGCTGATAAGAGAGCTGGACAAAAAAAAAAAAAAAAACAAGCTCCAGATTGGAATTTGAAGAGACAAATAGCATGTGAATGATGCCATGCATTATTATGTCATCTCCATAGTCATCTAATGGCTATCTGGCATTAATAAAGGGAGGGAATTATACTGGAGCAGATGGTGAGAGTACATCGCTGGCTCAGGAGCTATTTATTAAATGCATTATTAATTATTTTCAACATGATGAGCTCGGCTGGCTTCCTTCTGGATCGACTCTCTGAGAAAGAGTTTTCTAACCCCCTGGTGCCATTAGATCGGTCCTACGCGCACACACACACACACACAAACACACACTATCGCCAACCTGCCGTCAAGTTACCGAGACATATGCAAGGTCATGTGCTGCGCTCGTGGATTTCTATTAGTCTCATATCTTAATGGATTCGCCACAAGGTAATAGTTCCACATACATGTATTAAAAAGCTGTCATTATACAGCGTCTGGCTGCCTGAACCCTGCATCATGTAACCAGGCAAAGCCAGCGTGCTTTAGATGCACACACACTCTAATGCCCAAGGTGCAAGCTGGAAGTAACAGTTTCCTCACCTGCCACGCTGCTCCCCCCACACACACACAAACAGAAGCACCTATCCACATACGCACAGGTGGCCGAGGACAGGGGTGTCACGACTCCGCATCTCTCGCAAAACCCAAGTTCACGCTCTGCTGCTCCCACTAGCCAACTATCATCTCCAAACACCTTGCATAGTATCTCTGCTCCCTGTGAGTGATTTATAGACCACACAGCTTTTTCGCCAGAGGAATTGTTTTGTTTTTGTTTAGACAGTTGGATAGGAAATGCATGCTGTTTGATTCGCAAGCACGGAAATATAGGCACAGGGAGGCAGCTGACTTGATTTTTTTTTTTTTTTTTTTTTTTTTTTTTTTAAATCTCCCAAGACAGCGCCAATACATTTGAATGTCAAGTCGTGTCATACTTGCCAAATCATTTTTACTGTTGATCCTAAAGGCGTATTTTAAAATAAATATGTCAGGAAATGTACTCCGATAAAGTCAAAATGGTACTAATGTCTGAAATCAATATTTTAATCTGACCTCTCTGAAATGGTAAAGTTGCCTTTAATAGAGTTGAGCCAACAACTGTATTGTCGTTAATTGTGTTGGCTTAAGGTGCACCTGCACAAAGCTCTTTGTTCAGAAATAAGGGTGAAATGCCAGTGTTGTAACAGAAATAAAGGGCTGGTGATATTGACAAAATGCTCAGCTCCTACTTTCTTAGCGAAGCAATTTTTAAATGCAAATGTTCTGGTTAAAAAATTGCCTCTAAATATAAATCAACAGCTTCAAAGTTTGAACTATAGCATCAGTGCTGACAGACTATTTTTCCTGCAATTATGGTTAGAAAACAACTATTACGCAGCAAAGGCGAGAATGACAAATGATCAAGGATGGGGATGAATACTGTACATAGGCTGCTCTTCCTCTCTCTCGTTCTCTCACCCGGGCATGGCCTGAACTGCGGTTGAACTGAGTCTCTTGGGATCTTTAGTCGGCCAGATCGTTAGCTGGCCGACCCACCAGGAAAGAGGTAAGGAGCGAAGGGGTTAGAGGAGAGAAGGCTGGAGGTATAAAGAGAGAGATGGGCGAGGTGGGAGAGGTGCATTACATCCATGGCGAGAGCTCAGAACAACAAGGTTACTTCAGAGCACGATACACCCTGCTCTCAGTGGTGCACCCCGCCAGTCGTACTGCATGCAGAATCACTTATCCAGACACGGAGAAACCTGTGACCCCCTGATGTATCCAGACTGCGGCGTAATAAAATTCTCTCAACTCGCTCAGTGCCTCACCTCGTTCCTCCCTGCTCTGCACTTCTTCCCACTCATAAATAAATAGCTGATCGTCTGGGACCACCGATACCCAAACAGCCTCCATGAATATTCCTGCTTTTCTACTTCGGCGTGTGATCGCACTCAGCTTCCACAAGCAGCACATTCACAATGAAATATAAACCTGTCCAGCAAGTGAGTGAATGCTATCGAATTGATACATCTTCTACAAAGGCAACATGTCATCAATCCAATTTGTTTTTAATTCGCACCTCCGTGGGAATACCAAAGAGTGGCTGATCAGAGGAATAGTGCATCCCACCCACTCTATCTACAAGCTGTTGAATGGCTCCTCGGAGCCTCACAGCTAATGGTGCATGATGATTTTTCGGAGATGCTTTCACTATCACCTCTGAGGACACATTGTGCCTCCTAACTGCTGATCTGTTGAGTTGAAGCTTTCCACATAAAGACCTCTTACCGGACCTCTCGGTTTTAGCTGGAGACTTGAGTCACTACAAATGAGCAGATGAACATTTTAACTATCTCTAGGGGAGTAACGCTACATCGATCTAGATTTATTTATCTATTCAAGGAGCGACGATCCAGTGTGATCGATGCAAAGTGAAAACATCAATATATATTATCATCTTTAAGATATGCCTTTATTTTGAAATTCCTTTGGCATGTCACCAATTTCAGTCCAAGCAAACCTCCAGTTCCTACAGAGCACGGTAATAAAATTGTTAAACATATTTTTGATGCATTTTGTGAGTTGATATAAATGTAATTAATGTAATGAGTGTGTTAAATGTGGTAAATATGGTATTGTCTCATATCGATCACAGGCCCCTGAATTGAATTTACTCAAAATTGTATCGTGGCAGACATTGTGATATCAGCAAATATCGTATCGTGATGAAACTTTACACGATTTGCACCCCATTCTTGAAACTATCTCTTCTCTGTTCTTGTACACCGTTCGTAGCTATACCTACGGAAAGTAATGAAATGTAATTAGTATATATCCCACAAAAAAGGAAGTATAAAAAGTGACACATACGGAGGAGGTCACATAACTTCCACACTTAAGTTACACCATTTCCGTATTTTAACTCAAACGTTGACTTATTGGTTACGTACCTTCCGTACTTAAGTAACACCACGTCCATGATCTTTTCCTTAACCTAACTAAGTAGTTTTGTTGCCTAACCCCAACCAAGTATTTCCAGCATAGTTATTTTAACCTAGATCACGATCTTTTCCTAAACCTAACCAAGTATTTTTGTTCAGTAAACCATGTCATTACATGTATGCATGTAATGAGCCCAAATTGATTGAAAGTGTTGCTGGACAACATACAAAAAAATGAGGAATAACTTTTCATAACATATGAACCGTTGTATGAGGATACGTTGAACTAGTTCAGCTTGTTATAAGTTGTAATAAACTGTAGTTTTCCAAGTTTGCCATTGATGCGCTGAGTTAATACACGTAATACACATTTTGTCAGGAACTGTCAAATCCATCAACAATTTAGAAATGGAAAATGAAATGCATTGTCTTCACCTACTCACTCATATCTAAACCTGAAGCTGCATGTCTAACATATCCATGCATATTCATTTGCTGTGTAATGATCTAGTACTGCTGGGAATTCATACTGAAATCACAATAACTTCAAAACAAATTGGCCTCACACTAGTTATCCTGTTACTTTATTCATGCAGGCCATGCTCACTTTGATCAGTCGCAGAAAAATATTCTTGACTGAGGATGTTTTGCAGCAACTTGTCATCATTTTTGCACATAAAATTTAGCATCTGTTTATAGATTTTTCCTCTTTGTTGTTTTCTTTATGGGTGCACTCATGCTTATCCAAACCTGCTCCCTCTCATTAGCCAAGAGTTTCATGCGAGAAGCCTTGCAGGGACTTGCAGTCATTTGCTTTGTGTGTAAAATTCTACATCTGTTCATGGATTTGTCATGTAATTCTCCAATGTGAGCCAGAAGGGCCTTTTTTTGCCTTTGACTTCACTCTTCTTGGTGTGGCAGATCTATTCAGTCATTTTTCAAGTTTCCCCGATGTGAAAATGTGTAAGATAACGTTAATGTTTCCTGATCCCGCACCCCTCTCCTGTGCCATTTGAGGGGACAGATCTGTGGAATGAACCAGCCAGGAGGGTGTCATGGTGAATTTTCCAGGACTGGGCTTGGGGCCAAACTCTACCTCCCATGTGACAGTTCTGGGCTTCAGTCTGGAAGAGCCTGCTGTCGCCATTCTCGCCGTATTACCTGGACAGTCACGATGCCACCGCAGCATGAAGACGTGAAAACCGGGCTTTTGGAAGCGAATGTGCACTTCAGCAAGTGCTTGGAGAAGGAAGCCAGGCAAAAGTGGTCGCTGAAACCTTTTCGTTGGATCAATAAAAATGATTAACATGAATATGCATTTCTGCCACAGACTGTGTAGAAGAAGTGGACGTAGTCACCGTGACGTCACCCATTGGTTTTTAGACTGCCGTTTTGAAGCCTCAAGTTCGGCATTTTGGCCGTCGCCATCTTGGCTTTTTGCAAACAGACGTGACACGAGAGGGTGGAGCTAAGTACAACTGAACGCTGAATAAGACATTTTCAGACAACCAAAATGTTGAAAATTGAATTTCATGGACTGTGAAAGGGTTAAAGTTGTAAGATGAAAACGCAGGCAACACCCAGACCGGACAACGCCGTTGTAGCGACCTCTCAATCACAAGGTAGCCACGCCCTAAAACATACCCTGCTTTATGGTCTCTATTTGACTCTAAATGGGACCATAGTTTACTAAATGAACATCATGCTGTATTGAAGAAGACTTGAAACTAGCGATTGAGACAATAAACTCATGTTTACAATGTTTACTGAGGTAATAAATCAAGTGAGAAGTAGGCTCATTAGAAGTAGAGTCGCCCCCTGCTGGCTATTAGAAAAAATGCAAGTTTAAGGCACTTCCTCATTGGCTTCACTTCTCAGACTTGGAGGTTGCCCACTGATTTCTGCCCATATGCTTCTATTTGTCTTTGTCTTTTGGCTGCCTGTCTGTGCTTTGTAATTTTAGATCTGAACAAATATATTGCAGAGGTAGTATGCTGACAACATGATAGCTGTTCTGTGACCCTTTACTTCAATTTGATGGTACACCAGCATACACAAGGTTTATCAAATACCCATAGCAGCTGTAGCAATTTGTCGACACTGTTACTTTTAAACTATCAAATGTCGTCTCTTGGGACATCTCATGGTTGACCTGCTTGCATAACGACATACCGGCTGTGTATAGTTCCCTCGTACTACAGTTCATCTCGCTATTAACCAGCGTTATCCCACTGGGCATTCTCTGGTCCACGAGGCAGAGCAACAATCTGTAGACCTGTCTGCTGTAGGGGCTGACTTAGATCTCCTGGGGTCTAAGGAGGGGAGAGGAGAAAACAAATGGACTGGAGGACAGAAAAAGGAGACAAGGGACAAATTAGACCAAAGTAGAAGCGTGAAGGGACAAACACAGAGAGGTGAGGGAACTAAAGGAAGCTAAAATAAAAGTGATATTTTCAGACGACAGTGAGGAAGACTTTAACAGGACAGAAGAGAGAAAGAGTTGTGAAAAGGTGCATGGAGAGTTAGGAACTAGAGGAAGATGGACAAAGCATGTCCAATACACGTTAAAGGAGGAGGTGAGAAAGTGAGAAGAGGAGGAGAGAGGGATCAATTAGGTTAACTAGAGAAGACGCTGGAAGAATTTAAAAGCGGCCGCCATCCTGCTGGCTTTCTCTCTGCCTCCCTTTGCTCTCTTTACAGTATCTCTGCTCCCTCATTTCTCTCTCCTTCCCCACTGCCATTGTTTCCCCCCTCCCTCTCTCCCTCTCTCTCTCTCTCTTCTTCCCCCCCTCCCCATCTCTGGCAGAGTAGTCGGGGAACACAGTCCTCCTCTGTCAGGCCCCCACACCCCGTCTTCTGCTTCACAGGTAATTAAATGGATTTCCTGTCTTGTAGTCGGCGAGAGAACATGACCCTGCACTCTGCCAGAGCGTGTCCAAAGGCACTCCAGGGCCGGCTCCCCGCACCATCTGCATCTCAGTGTCCGAGCGGCGCAGTGGCCCTAAACAAACACACTCCACCCAGGGGACTGCCAGGCCACAGGCTCCCCAGCTAAACACACTCCGCAGATACAGTGAGCGGTAATGAACTATGGGGAGATGGAGCTGTAAATACCAAAGACCTAAACTAGAATAACACGCGGTACTGCATGGACTTTAACAATGTCTGAGCTGCAGTTATTATCCAGGTTGGGCCAGTTAATGCTGTACAGAATTACAGTCGGTTACAGTAAAGAGGAAGCACATTTTCAGAGAAAGTCTCTGAAGTAGAGCTGCAGTGATTAATCGATTAATTGATTAGTTGTAAACTATTAACTTAATCACCAACTATTTTGATATTTGATCGGTTTGAGTACATTTTTTAAGAAAAAAAAGTAAAAATTCTCTGATTCCAGCTTCTTAAATGTGAGTATTTTCTGGTTTCTTTACTCCTCTATGACAATAAACGGAATATCTTTGAGTTTTGGACAAAACAAGACATCCGGGGACGTCATCTTGGACTTTGGGAAACCCTGATTGACATTTTTCAAAATTTTCGGACTTTTTATAGACCAAGCAACAAATCGATTAATCGAGAAACTAATCTATGGATTAGTCGACAATGAAAACAATTGTTAGTTGCAGCCCTAGTCAACCAATCAGATAATGCAGGTTTAGGTAAAAGTAGCCATGCAACGATGATTTCTGATGTAAAAAAAAAAAAAAAAATCCACTACAAGGAAAAGTCCTGCATTGAAAATTGTACTACAGGAAACGTACGTGTTTTTAGCAACATTCAGTATCAGAAGTACAATCATGCAGAAAAATCTGAATTGTAGCGGAGTATAAAGTGTAAAAAGTGACATGAAATGGAAATGTTCAAGCTACGTACAAGTACTTAAACATTTGAGGATGTCATCTTGGGCTTTGGGAAACACTGGTAGACATTTTCACCATTTTCTGACATTTTATAAACCAAACAACTAATCGATTAATCGAGAAAATAATTGACAGATTAAATCAACATTGAAAATAATCATTAGTTGCAGCCCTACTCTGAAATTTTTATTTTAATATGTAAAAAAAGTAAATAAATTCTTTGGTAGAGCGTGACAACCTTTTTATTACATGTTGAAATTACCATTGAAACATGGGAAAGAGGCAGATATTTCCCTCATGAGTTGGTGGTGGAGACCAAAAACGGAGCTAAAAGTAGGGTGAATATTGGACTTACAGAAACACAGCTCCAAATAAATGATAATGTTGCTGGATGCGTAAATCAAAATCAAAATTTTGTAGGTTCACCCTATCAATTAAAAGTATGGATGTAAGAAAATATTGAAAAAAATATTGAATATCACAATATCATGTTTTGTGATACTGTATCAATTAGATATGCACCCTCTCAGTGTATGTATCCTCTCAAAGTAGTGCTATGATGCTGGATGTTACAGCGACTGTGATAAATGCAAATGCAGATCACACTGTTGCAGAAGAAAGTTAACCTTTTTTACTCACTTTTATACAAATGGTTGTAAGATATATAAATACTTTGACAGTTTTCCAAAAATTAGATTTTATAAAATCTCAATATATCGCCTTATATTGAATCATGAGACGTATTGTATCGCCAGATTCTTGCCAACACACAGCCCTAATTAGCACTGACATATCACCTTTTGAGTTTGAAACTCTAAACTAACGAGCCACACTGGGACCCAAAGCCTCAAATTGTGACAGATGTATCATGACACATGACGTACTGTACGGACACTAACTCTGTGATGCCAAGACTTTGTTCTGTGTGCCTGTTTTCCCTTCATGTTAATCTCTCAGAAGAAACCAGATGATGTGGGAGATAAATGCGATCTGCAGTCAACAGTATGAAAGCAAGCTGCTCCCAAGGGCAGCGGCCTACCGTCCTACCCCTCCATATACACCCCCCCACTGTTAGGAACTTAGTCCATCAGCAGGGCCTGAGTGCACTTCAAACAGAGGCCCCAAAGATTATCGGCGTGCATGGAAGCAGATCTCTCTCTCAACTGCTCCACTTCAAGCATCTTGACACAAGACTTCATAGTTCTGTCACGAAAAAGAATTACACCTGACAGTTCGCTTACAGGCATAAGAGACGGTGTGTGTGTGTGCACAGCAGTCAGTCAGAAACGATGCCGTCAATGCAAAGACCTCAAAACGTCTACTTGTAAGTTTACTGACAATCTAAGTGGTATTAGAAAGTCAGTACTGATGAAAGTGATATCTTTATGTTCTGTTTAAATTACCTTTTCAGAATATTCTCATAACCCTTAACTCTGTCTAAGGAGTACGCTGCATTAAAATGTTATGCTTAGCAGCCAATAAATAAGAATTAAGGTTTTTAGTTGGGTTCTTCACTACTTATGGACTGTAATCTTGAGTAAATGTAGGGCTGGGCGATATGGCCAAAATCTTCTATCCCAATATATGTCATTTCGTATTTTGATAACGATGTATGTCATGATATTGCAAGTTTTTCTGGTAATTAAATAAATAAATAGTCTATATTGAATAACCACATGTTTTTTCTGTATATTCCCGTGTGAACTAAATACTTGACAAATGAAAAGTATTGATTATTTTCTCATGAAATTAAGAACTTAAGTGCAAAATTTGAGTTAGTATGTGCTTCTTATTATCAATTTAGACGACACAATTGTATATCACGATATCTCGATGTATGATTTCATCACAATATGCTTCCATTGAAAGACAATAAAGCCCTTAGATAATGTACTTAGTTACTTTACAACAACAGTTGTCAGTGCAACTCATTAATGTCAAATTGTTGTTGTTTTTTTGTTCTAAGGCATAAATCTGTTCTGTTTTGTGTAGCAGGTTTTCCACTAGCAGAGAGAGGTATAGCTATCTCAACAGGTCACAGCTCACAGCACTGTCTGCCTGCAGTAACCACCCCTGGAGACTGGAGGTGGACTTCGCTATTTCCCTGGCCTAACGACCCTGCCATTAGCAGGCAATTGAGATGAACCAATAGAAATCACAGCTCGCGCTCAGAATTCATTAACTGCAAGAGCGTGACGAGTCACAAGAAGCACACTGAGGCAGAGCGGGGCAGCACTGCTCGACTTTTTTTTCTCCCTCACCATGACCGCTGAACATAAATCAGACAACGAGACACCGTCATCGAGACAGAGCACCCCCAGAGTCTCTCTACTAGTCAGGAAGGAGTATGCAAATGAGGACCTTGACCCAAATCAAATTCCAGAGCCCGTTCGTTAATTGCAAATTACAGACCCCGGCACCCCAATCAACAGCCTTTTAAGGGAATGATTTCAGACTCATTTTTGCAATCCTCGGAAAAATATGAAAGGGCAAGAAGAAGATGCAAATGTCTGGATTTGTGATGCACACAGCAGACGTGAACGGAGTGGGATCCTCAGCCAAAGTGTTGGCGGTCAACCCGGTTTGCCAGTGGACAAAGAGAGCGCTATTACCAAGGACAGTGGAAGTGGTCACGCTGTAAATGAGACGATTATAAAGATGTAAAGATGTCTTTCCCGGCTGCCAGAGCTGTCGTCTCGTCCTCCTCCTCCTCAGTTGCAAATGAAAAGCGCTGCTTTGTGGAGCCAGTTGTCTTATTACCACATTAGAATGGGCCAGAATGTGGCAATCTTCCTCCAGCATTAATATAACATGACAGGCCAGGAGACATCAGTTTGTTAAATGCAAATCTCCCCGGTGTTCCTCCATGTCTCCATCATTGTTTTGTCAAGTGCCCTGCAGGCCCAAAGACAGCAAATGAGTCCCAATTCAGATTTTGTTTTTCTAGTTTTTTCACACCTCAGCTGTTTTCTAACAGACTGTGAATGAGGGAATACAATGTGCACAATTTACATATTCCCCATGAATGTGGAAAGGTGCATTTTGTTTCTTTGCATTTGGGATGTGCACTTCGTCACCTAACTGATTGTGACAGGTATTTTTGCTTTCATATATTCATATTTTCATTATCTGTTAAATCAGCAAAACAGTCTCTCGGCGCAGCGTAATGCAGCCGGTAAGAGGAAGAACTAATCACGTCACAAGGCCTATGGCAACCGAACTTGTGTGTTATCACGAGCAGAGAACTGCATACAAACAAACACATGCATGCCGACACACACACACACACACACACACACACACACACACACACACATATCCACTTCCCCACAAATGCTCGTCTCTGAACAAACTCACAAACACACACTCAGACACATACATTGCTGAGAATCAGGCTGTTGGGAGCTGTGAATGGAGCAATATTGTAACCTCAACCTATATGGCACTTTCCCACTGTGGGTTCAGCCAATGAATTATCCCCTCCAATAAATCCTGTTTGGAGGATAATCCTTTTCCCATCTTCTGGACAGACACTTTCTGTAATGAAATGGCCCCAGGTCCTTCCCTGTAACCCAGTCCCATCCCGGCCCTCTAACTCTGCCTGTCTCAGGGGAAAGGAGGGCTTACAGTGTGGCTTCAACCCCACTCAACCTCTGCTCAGCTTCAGTGGCTTTGTCACCTCCCACCTGCCCCCACACCTAACCCATCTTCACGTTACTTCTTCCTCTCCTTGCTCCAGGTGCAACTTCATTTCCTGTAGAGCTCCACCACAGTACCTCTGCTGCGGATCTCTCCGGGCTCCGCTGTGTGCACTCACTCATCTCCGCTTCCCTCCTTTCTCTGTTCTCCCTCCCCGATTCTCTCCATTCCTTTCCCTCCTCCTGTTCAGCAAAAAAAAAAAAAAAAAAAGCTGGAGCCGAGCTCAAGCAATCTCCCTCCTCGTCTGATGATCTGAGTCTGGGCAAACACCAGCGGAAAAGCTTCTACTGCTGTAATGAGATGTCTTGCTGCGTCATATTCGCTGTCTCCATTTTCTAAGAACCCAGTTTTGCTTGAGTCCCGGGTTCCCGGTCAGCGGGGGGGCTGTAGCTGCTGTTATGTAGCAGTGGGAAGGCAACCTAAGCCAGGGTGGAGCGGGAGGTGTAAATGACATTGGTGGAGAGCCGAGAGGAAGCTCTCTGGGGCCTGAGATGGATGCAGGATGCAGTGCAGAACTCTGGGAAGACTAAGCCAGGGTTTTACCCAGTAATTGGGTTGCTTGGAGCAGCTGGCAAGCTGGGCTAGAAAAGCTTTGTAAACAATGCCGCACGTTGGAACAGAGCACTGGAAAAAATGTTCTTCAGCAAGGAATAAAACTTTCCACTCATTTAAAAGTCTAAAAATCAAAATAGTATGATCTATCTGCAGCAACATCCAAACACCCTATCACACACTACTAAATCAGTAAAATGTGGAAGGATTCACTTCCATTACATTATAATACATTGTATTATTTGTCTTACAATGAGTGCATTCATACCACGTAGCAGCAAGAGCCAGTTCCCATTCAAAATTGGTATCCTTTTTAAACAAATAACTAAAAGAAAGCCACAGTAGATAATAATGCATAATTGAAGTGATAATAGATAATTGAGCATGAGTTGTAGATATAAAAAGTCTGTATTTTGTGTGTTTCTGTGTTGCTGAGGAAAACTGGAGTTGTGAAACGGTTGAATTCAGGGCTGCTTTGAGTCTGCGTAATTGATGATATCAACGTAGGGTTGTCCTGAATACCATTCTTTGAGCTTCAAAGCTTCGGTGAGTTATATCTAAGAGGTATTCAAAGCTTTGCGGCGCAGCATGTGACATGTTCTGCTGTCTATTTGTCTCCATCTGCCCCGTTTCAGTGCCGCTGCCGCACTACTGTACACAGACGCACCTCTACACACAACAAACAGCGATATCCATCTGAGAATAACTAATGTTAATGCATGTTGGATATGAATATGAAGAGGGTTAGCCTCGAAGCTATAGCGACAACTTTAGCCCAGACTCACTTTAAGGTGGACCAGCTATTCTCATTTTAGTTTTGGTGGAGCTGCTAAGTGAAGCGCGAGTTAAAATCAAGTGTACTAAAATTCGGTATACCGGTCTGGTCCGGTCTGGTGTTTGGCTTAAATATCAAACCGGTTTAAAATTCAGTGGTAATATTCAAAAAAATGTATTAGAGCAGCTTTCAACAGTTGATTCAGATTCAAGTAATTTAACAAACTCATAGGCTAAATCAAGTCTGACTTAAACTATCAAGGAAAATGCACATGCAAAACTTTAAACCACAAACCTGAGATCTGCTAAAAGTGAAACTTGTACTTTTTAATGAACTCTTTCAACTGGATGCAACATATCCGTGTAACAGAATACTGTCTCTCTTAAAGTATTATTTTCAGTCAAATTAGGCAAACTGTGTCATCTCTTTATCCTTTTTAATTCTATTCAGATTGATACATGATCTGACAATAAACAGCTAAAGTCGATGTCTTTAATTCTTACATCAGTGACGGGCGCATGTTGCCAGTGATCATTTGAGGAATACAAAATATTTGATCGAATCCATCAAATTCCTTAAATAAATATGGGAACACACTTCTAATATACGTGGCCGAGAACATCTGATGAGGCATTTAGACCATATTTTATAAAATGATTGCTTTCACCCAACAGGAGCCGATCAACTGGATCCAGCAGCAGCCTAATACGCCTGCTCATCTTTCTGTAAGTGTTGTCTCCATCTCCCACACCCCCGTATCCTCCCTGGGCTCTGACAGTCCCCCCAGCCGCCCCCGCCTCACCCTTCCCGTATCTCGTCCACGGACACCTGGCTGATACGGAGGCTAGGAGGCTGGAAGCATCCCCCTGCTATCATCATCTCTGTCTGCCAGGCATGTGCCACACCGCCTGCCTGCCAAGCCTCGGAGCGAGCGAGCCTGCCCTCTCTCTCTCTCTCTCTCTCTCTCTCTTTCTGACGGTGTGTGTGCGTTCAGAATAGGCGTGGGTCTGCATATAATTTCAGCTAATGTCTTGCAGAATGTTTTGGAGATTTGAAACTCCAGGAAGGACAGGAAATTCACATGACAAATCCCAAGACACTGAAGCCCCGAGTGCTGAGCAAAACAAGACACACAGATGCAAGAACGCACACACCGAACTAGTTAGGACTTTTTCAGCAGAGAAGCTCAAACAAAAACCCCGCCGCAGAAGTTTTGCATTTCCCATTACTGCTCACAAAAACATTAAAAACTGATGCTGCATAATTTTAAAACTTTTGTGATCACGATTGTTCAGAGCTTCCTATAATTTCCTGCGCTGTACATTTACATTCCCTTCCAAGACATCTAATGTCTTTGATCACATTACTAAGAACCACGTTTCCCTGTTAATCACAGGGAGCAAAACTAGGTATCAATGAGTCGTTGTTTAGGCTTTGATATCCACGCACGAGCCACCCCCACCTTACGTGACTGGGGAATGTTAATCTTTGAGATGCGCTAATGTTTTCAATTAATTGGCATCATTAGTGAAATGGTCGACCCACGGTGCACAGAGACGTGATAAATGGGCAGGTGGAAGGGAGCAGCAGAGAAAGAGAGGACCCTTGTTGTCTGGCAGGTGGATGTGTGTCAGAACATGTGAGGTATCATTATCCCGTGTTTACCAAAGCCTACAGTGTAATGTGTTTGACATCCACAGAGCACGGCTGTACATATTTGAGAAGATGTGTCAAACTCGGAAATAGGTTGAGAATGTTAATGCATCTCCCATTAGGCTGTTAAGTTTCCTTCTGCAAAAGATCAATGACCTAAATACGAAAGAATAACAAGAGGGGTGGGAATCAGGATAAGCGATATGCTGAGTATTGCGATTGCCTTTTTTCAACTGGAAATTATGCAGATTGTCAACATCTGTTTAATCTTCTAAGATACAGTTTTCACTGTGTTCATCTCAGGGTTTTCAGACACTTATCTTGAGGTCAGAGGTCAAGGGACCCCTTTGAAAATGGCAATGCCAACTTTTCCTCGCTTAAATTTAGCATAACTTTGGAGCGTTATTTAGCCTTCTTCCCGACAGGCTAACATGACATGGTTGGTACCAATGGATTTATGTTTTTTAGCGGTTTTGTAGCGGGTTCGGCTTTAAAGCTAGAGTGAAGACACTGGTATCATATGAAAGTAGAAAAAACCTAAGGAATCCATTGGTACCATGTCATACTAGCTTGTCGCTAAGGATTCTAAAATAACGCTTCAAACTTACGCTAAATTTTGTTGAGGAAAAACTGTCACGGCCATTTTCAAAGGGGTCCCGTGACCTCTGACCTTAAGATATGTCATGAAAATGGGTTCTATGGGTACCCACAAGTCGTTTGCAGTTTTGGGCAAGTCATACTCAAGTCAACACAGTGACACACTGACAGCTGTTGTCGCCTGTTGTTGCTATTACAGACATATTTGCATATATTTTTTATGCTAAATGCAGTACCTGTGAGGATTTCTGGACGATATTTGGGATTTTTTTTCTGTTCTTAATTGATTTCCAATAATAAGTATACACATACATTTGTATAAAACCATATTTGTCCACTCCCATGTTGATAAGAGTATTAAATATTTGACAAATCTCCCTTTAAGGTACATTTTGTACAGATAAAAAAATGTGTGAGTAATTTGCAATTAAATATTTTTCAATTGACAGCCCTAATAACAAAAGATTGATACTTGACATCTGTGTATTGATACAATATTCCCACTCAAAATTACAAACAATACTATGCTGTATCAATCTACCCCTACTGAACAAGAATTTATCTGGTTTTCTGGAAGCATGCATGCAGGACTGTGTGTGTGTGTGTTTCTTTTGGCTATGTCTTATCCTTGTACCTTGAAAAAAAGAAGTCTGCAAAATAACAAGGTTGTAATAGACCTCATTTTATTCCTTTCATCAAATCATCATGGATTTATTTGAGGAGAGAACGCACTCTCTCCTCCGTGATGCATCTACATGCCTATTTATCTGCGCTCCTCCATTATTCTGTCAATAACGCACATGTCTCTCCCCTCTCTGCGTTCATTTCATAAGTGTCACACGTAGAGCGGTATTTCTCAGTGTCATCGCAGCCCTCGGGCTACAGCTGAGCCTCAGCAGCCTTTATCAGCAGGAGGAGGAGGAGGAGGATAAAGTGAGTGTTACGTATGTTATTTAGTGTGCATTGTTGGAAGGTACGTGAGGCACCTTTGGAAGCTTGTACAATACATACCTGCATGTGTGTATATAAACGTTAAGTGCTGGGTCTTGAGGACAGTAACACATGACAGGCTGCCTCATTTGTGGACATCATTAATACGCTAGTCATTTCCCATGGTGCTCCTGCCGGGGTCAGGGGTGAGCGGTAGCCATGGGGAGGAGAAAAGGATGCGAGACGGGGTGAGAGGGTGTGGGGGGGATCTATATGCACTGCTCCTTTAAGAGGGGCATTTAAAGAAGCTGCCAAGTCAATAAGCAGGGGATTTAGAGTAAGGAGTTGGGAGCCAGCATTTTAAAAGGTCAACAGAGTAGTCTTTAATGATTCCCCTATTAGCAATTTTTAGGGGAGAGGACGGCTCATTTGGTGCACGTCTAAGCTCATCTATGTAAAATAATATGACACCAGAGTCAGTCAGCGGCTCTGTGACATTGAAAGATGAGTTTTCAGGAGCAACAAAAGACAATTTAAAGTATAAAACATTGAGATTTAGCCATTTTTAGTGATTCAATCTCACTCTAAACTAGGGCTGTCAATCGATTAAAATATTTAATTGCGATTAATCGCACATTTTGTTATCTGATCAAAATGTAGCTTAAAGGGAGTTTTTGCAAGTATTTAATACTCTTATCAACATGGGAGTGGGCAAATATGCTTGTTGTATGCAAATGTATGTATATATTTATTATTGGAAATCAATTAACAACACTAAACAATGTAAAATATTGTCCAGAAACCCTCACAGGTACTGCATTTAGCATGAAAAATATGCTCAAATCATAACATGACATACTGAAGCCCAACAGGCAACAACAGCTGTCAGTGTGTCAGTGTGCTGACTTGAGTATGACTTGCCCCAAACGGCATGTGATTATCATAAAGCGGGCATGTCTGTAAAGGGAAGACTCGTGGGTACCCATAGAACCATTTTCATTCATATACAGTATCTTGAGGTCAGAAGTCAAGGGGCCCAATGAAAATGGCCATGACAGTTTTTCCTCGCTAAAATTCAGCACAAGTTTGGAGCGTTATTTAACCTCCTTCACGTCAAGCTACTATGATACATTTGTACTGATGGATTCCTTAGTATCATCCCAGTAGCATTAAAACGGAGCACGCTACAACCTCCAAAGGATTTATTACATTAATAAGTTATTATTGCGTTAACTTTGACAGCCCTATCTACAACGCATTTACTTCCCTTTCCAGTGCCATATTTTTTCCCACTAAATGATAATTATTTAAAATTATAATTAAGCAAAACAAATCCACACATCAGCACATCCTATATACAGTACATATTGGAATACTGTATGTATACTAGAAGATAAGTTACTGTATACAGGTTTGGGGTAATGAAGCATTGGACCTGCACAAACATGTAGAAATGTTCAAATTAATTAGGAAGGAATATGATTAAATGAGATCAGAATGCACAAAGTTGAGTGGTGGAGAGCTTCCCTGTTGATTTTCCTCCACATCAATGATTTAACTAATTAATTTTATCTATTAATATTTATGCATGGGGAAAATTATTCATTAATGAAACGTCAGAATTGAATAGATATCTTTCCTCTGTTTCATCTTGACGCGAGGGTGTTTTGACAGCCCTCCTCCCATCTGGAGATCTTATAAGAGCAAGAACAGACTGCTTATGAATATTGACATTTCTCCAGTCCGGAAAACGGGCGTTTTGTGTTGAATTATTTCCGCCCATCATGTATGTATAGTTCTGAATTGATTAAACAAACTTTAAAGATTGATTATCTTCCAAGCGCATATCTTTTTTGGCAAACAACGCTTTCCTGATCTGAGCCCCATTTTTTTTATTTTAGCACTTCAGTGAACTGTGCAGTGAAGGCCTGCTGATTATTGTTGGACAGATGGTTCTCCTCATCAAATTCAGTCTTCAGGTTTTTCTGCTTATCCGGCTCCAAATTAAAACCCACAGTGGTATTATTTTCATAAACCTGCTATTATTCAAGCCTTTCTTTCCCCCGCACCTCTGAGTTAACGGGGACCCACCGATACCCTTCGCTAGCCTCGCAAACATTGTTTTTGATCCACTTTTGTGTCTCATCACAGTGCGTGATGAGGGCATATTGTAATTAATCTCTTCTCCTATCTGACTGTTAGATCTTTCCCCGCTAATGTCGTCCTGCTGGCCTGATCTGGGGAACATTAGTTGTTTTGTTTTGAAATGTGTCAAGCATGAAGGAGCCATTAACAACTAAAGCCCCACTGGCTGCCCTCCGGCACACTGTTGCACATTGTTGCCATATCTATGTGATCTTTTCTTCTTTTGTGTTTTTAATATAGTCTTCCCAAGGATAGCTCCCTTTTGATATACACTTCTAAGCTCAGCGGAGGATCCTTTGTGGGGACTTCAGGTAATACAGTGGCCTTTGTAATGATTTAAAAGCAATTGACAGCGACAGGACTCCGCGCTGCGGGATTCTCAGCAAGTATTGGAGTTAATATTGTTGTTCTAGTTGCACGGAAATCCATATTCGTCTCCATTTTCAAAACTAATCACTTCCGCCACTAGCTTGTACAAACAAAGCACAGGAATTCCGTTGAATCATTGTAAGGTAATCAATGCTGTAATGTTTTTTTTTTTATTTATTAAACATGTAAATAGAGATTATAAGCACGCCAATAATACCCAGCTTTCTTATGAGATTCATGTGCCTGTGTGTGTATCTGTGTGTGTTTTTCTTTGTTTTCCGCGCTACTAATGAGTTGACCTCGGCCCCCACGCAGCCAGGAAAAAATAACTTTAAAGCGCTAAGCACTGCTTATTATTTAAGTGTCACCGCCGCTGTCCAGGGTATCAGTGGGGTACGTTTGTGAGTTTTTTATTCATGTTTCTTTCTGCCGCCCCGGCGCTGAGTCTGCAGGCCATTACTTCTGTAGAAGCACAGAGGGACCGACCGCGGAGTCGGCGAAGTACAGTAGGACTTAGACAGCACAATATCTCACTTTCTAAAGAATATTACTTTACAGGAGCTGAAAGAAGAGCTCATAATGAGAGAATAACCAGTCACGGAGGAGGAAGCCGCACCGCTGTGTGAGGATTATTTTCGTAGCGTGAAGCAAAGGAAAAGGATAACCTGGTATTTCACCGGTTAGATCCATTTCAGAGAGCCAAGAGAGGTAAGGAACAAAAAGCTCCGGGGCGAGGTCATCATTTCTGTCCACGTGGCAGCCCGCGAAGAGTATCTGTGTAATGGTCTCAGCTGGCAACTGGTGTGTGTGCGCGAGAGAGAGAGAGAGAGAGAGAGAGAGAGAGAAACAAAGCAAGCATACAAGTAAGAGAGCAGGAGATGGAGGAAGGAGAGATTCTTGAAGTCATTTATAATGTGGCAGCCATGCTCTTTCCATCTCCCAGGGTGTGTGGCTCCTCGGCGGCGTGTGTAGCCTTGAGGGAAACACACCAGACAAGGACAGAGCTGGGGTTGCTGCTGACGTTTTGGCGGGGGAGATACATCTTGTAACACAGCATGCTAAATGACAAAATGATATCTCATCAGAGGGCCACCCCGTGTGTGTGTGGTGTGTGTGTGTGTGTGTGCATCTCAGAGGGAAAGTCCCCGGACACCTCGATGTGTATATGCTTTCATGGAGGAGCGCTGTAGCATGCTGTTTGTAGAGAAAGCTTTGAAACAGGGTGCCGGGCTGTTACTGTTGTACTCCGCTGGCAGAGTGGAAACATTGCAGGGTGTCTGGCACCGCAGTGACTAACTGTCACATATCACAACATCTGGATAAATGGAAAAAAAAGAAGAGCTTTAGAATATAGAGCTTTATTTATATATATATATATATATATATATATATATATACACACACACACACACACACACTAAGGCTGACCGATGAATCCTATTTTCATCATCGTGATATGAACATTCGCGATAAACACATCGCAAAAGGCTGTGTGAAATGTGATGAGTAACAAAAAACATTATATTTAGGGATGGTTACCTTAAAACTGGGACTAAAGACTAGTATTTATTATCACGTTGCAGCCTCTCCTCTGCTCTGTGTCAGAGCTCAACACACATATAAACACACACAGTGAAGTCAGCAAACAGCTGATCAGAGAAGCCGCAGTGGAGATGAGTTGACGCCTACTACGCTCGTTACTGTAAGTAAGTGCAAAAAAAGTGTAAAGCCAAGCCTTTATCAATACATCTGTTCAACAAGCATAGACATGATGTAAACATGTAGAAAAGCAATATTTCAATCTGCTCTGTCTGCCGTCTCTCAGTTATCGCCGCTATGTTAGCGTTAGCTAGGCGGCTAACAGCAAATAGTAAACAAGTGTAAGTTATTTAGTTGAGTTGTGAGTGACATTAGTTCCCTCTAGTAAGCAGTGATCCAGTGTTTGTGTCCGGGGAGTTTATTGTGAAGGGAGGAAAGGAAGACGTGAAGCGCTACAGACTACAGAGCCTCCGTGTTATTAATTTATTATACACTGTATGTACGGTGTTCTAAGGTCTGTTATTTCTTTATAGCAGTTGCCATAGACCGTTGCTATGGCTGAAGTTCTGATGTCGGACTCTAGCGGACCGTTTTTGTGTCAAATTATTGATTTCTTAAGTAAGTAGTCGTGTAATAAGCGGGATAATGTACAGCTAGCGGGTCATTGTTGTTAAATAAACCCCTTTAGGGCGATGCAAGACCACTCTGCTCTGCATCGGGGTGTGGCATCGGCCTGTTGGGGTTTATTTCACAACAATGACCCGCTAGCTGTACA
>CAKAOH010021182.1:0-26604 GCA_916701665.1 Sebastiscus tertius | reverse complement strand
TCAAACCGAGCATCGGAATGGGGAAGAAAGGGGATTTAAGTGACTTTGAACGTGGCATGGTTGTTGGTGCCAGACGGGCTGGTCTGAGTATTAAACTGGTGATCTACTGGGATTTTCACACACAACCATCTCTAGGGTTTACAGAGAATGGTCCCAACAAGAGAACAGATCCAGTGAGCGGCAGTTGTGTGGACGGAAATGCCTTGTTGATGTCAGAGGTCAGAGGAGAATGGGCAGAGTGGTTGGAGATGATAGAAAGGCAACAGTAACTCAAATAACCACTCGTTACAACCAAGGTATGCAGAATACCATCTCTGAACGCACAACACGTCCAACCTTGAAGCAGATGAAGACCACCTGGTACTAGCAAGGTGTACCTAATAAAGTGGCCGGTGAGTGTATGCTTTCCTTTGTAAAACAAAAAGTAAAAAATAGACAGAAACACTCCCATTTGTGTCACCTCTATGTGAACCTCCAACTGGATATTTGATTGATGGATTGATGCACCCCACCCTAACAGGTGTAACAAGGCAAACGAGAGTGAGAAGGATGTCAATAAAAAAGTCTGTACACATCTCACGAACCCGAGGAGAATCTGATCAGCCAAAATAAAATCACTTGAAGTTGTACAATAGCTATGCGAGGCCAAACATGTGACCGTATGACCTGACTGTCGAGTCAGTGGAAAGCTTAATTAGTTTATTACATCTCATAAAAAATGTGGATATAACTGGATCAGGCTTGACCTACAAATTGCTTTCCTAACTTTGTAAAACAAGTAAAAAATAAATTCATAGATATACATTTGATTGAATTGTACCTGCGACTTCGTAAAAAATCTTCAAAATTAATTAACAATTCATTTGTGAACCTTTTAATACAGAAAACAAACTGGTCAAAACTTAAAAATTCCAGTATATAATGTACATTGTATACAAACTAATAAAATGTAATAGATCGGCCTCATTGGATCGGGTATCGTGACAGAGTCAGTATCGGCCCGATATCTGATCCGGTATCGGTACCTGAGCAAACATCTCATCAGCCAAAATAAAACTTCATTTATTTTCTCTCCATCTTTGAAACTAGTGATGCACCGATACCGATATTACAAAGGTTTACAATTGAAATGTTATTTCGCTGTTCTATGATTTTATTATTTTAATGCAATTCAGTAAAATCTGGTATTTATTTGTTACATTTTGTTTTACAAAGTTAGGAAAGTAATGTTTAAGTCGAGCCTGATCTAGTCACTTCCACACAGTGAGGCATGCAGTTTATTAATCAAACTTTGGTGTCGGACCGGGTCGGACAATTAGCATCAAAATGTGCGAGTGGCTGCTACACTTGCTTCACTCACCAGACAAAAAAAAAAACACACAATGGTAATCTATTGAGTGGCTGGTACATTTTCCACCAGCCACAGTGGCAGGCTGCCAAAAAGTTAATTAAATCCAAGACTGGTATCAGATCGGTACTCGGTATCCACCGATACCCAAAGCCCAGGTATCGCTATGAAGTCAGATCGGTGCATCCCTATCTGAAATCCTCTGCTGTTGAATCAGGCTTTGAAGCTTTCATGCTTTCCCCATCTGAAGGGACGTGTACACACATCTGTGTTTATTTAGCAGCCAATAGGAACGCCCTTCCTCTCTGAAATAACCAGAGTCTCCCGTTACGCACTAGATTCCCTAATGCCTGTAAACAGAGCCAAGAGGAGGAGCACTTGAATTACAATATGCTGAAAGATTAACATGTAATCTTTGCCTAATAATGCCAAACATACACCGCCTACCCCAGCTTTAAACGTGGCTCGAATGACCACATGTAATGTAGACACGTTTGAGTAATACATCTATAAGGCGTATTAGCCACATTTAGGATTGCAGCAGCCTGATAAACCACCTGAAAGAAGCTGTGTCGGCGTCCACTCTAACTGAGGGACAGAGTTAACATTGGTGTGAGAGCTACCTGTTGATTCATTACTAAGATGTGAGGAATCGAGCTATCATAAAATAAGACAAACAACATGACAGCTGGATTGTACACATGGCCTTTTGCAGGATTGTAACCGCTAAGTTGTGGAAAATGTTTGTGGAAAGAATGTTTGTGGGGGCTGGTTTTGTTTTGTTCTTTTCTCCACACTCTCACATGGTCCTCATTAAGTGAGTCAGCCTGAGATAGTGTCGGACCAGGAAACTAGCGGACAGGGAAAAACAAGTAGATGTTGTGGCAGTGATAGATTGTAGGGCTGCATAGTTAATCGAATATGAATCGCGATCATGATTTTGATTTTTGATTAACTCAAGCAGCTCCCAAAGTAAAAGCGAGCCTCCGGGGGGTGATCCAGATGTTTTGGCTTCACTTTTTGGGGACTTTCCTGAATGTTGCAGTCCAGAGTAGAAGAGTAATATACTGCATTACTATGCAAATAATAATAATACAACAAAATTGCACTGAATTCAGGTGAAGAAGAAACTAATTTTAAGTCTTATTTTGATGCAAAAAAATGTGTTAATTAGCAGGAACGTATAGCACAACGTGAAAGTGAAAGCAGCGCTCTGTTGATTTAACTTTGGGTGAAAAGTTGGTACAATTTTTTAATTTGCTTCTAGGAGATAAGACTGTGAATAAGGACGAATCTTATTTTGATGCAAATATTTGTACATTAGCAGGAATATGTAGTGCAACATGGACGTGAAAGCAGTGCGCTGTGCAATAAAAATATTTCATTTTACAGGTCTGCAAATTTCATGGTAATTAGTTGATAATTAGTAAGTAACCTAGTTGACATTTCTTTGGAATTACTGCCAAATAACCCCAATATTTACCTACAACATTATCAAAAATTACTTTATTCTAAACATTATTTAATAATTATATTACGCTATTTCCCAATAGCTAGTAATTAATTTAATACATTTCCATGAAAAGAATACAAAGTTAACTGATGTGCTGTATTTTCATGTCTGTTGATAAATAGAAAATAATTAGAAAATAACTTCTTTGAAATGGCTTAAAAACTCCAGGTTACATTTGTGTAGACCGGGTGTCAGCAACCTGCGGCTCTTCAGCTGCTCTCCAGTGGCTCCCTGTGGATTTTTAAAAATGGAAATGAATAACTGTTTTTTTGTTTACATTTTCATTTTTATTTATCATTGTTGTAGGTCGATGGTACGACAAATGTACTACAGAGTATTAGGACCACATTGAGGAAAAAAAAAAAAATCTGAGATTTTGAGAATAAAGTCGTAATATTATGAAGTACTAATTTTACGCGTTATTTTCTTTTTTCTCGTAAAGTTATGACTTTATTCTCATAATATTCTGATTTTATTCTGTAAATCTCAGATGTTTTTTCCCTCAATGTGGCCCTAATACTCCGTAGTACATTGTCTCTTTGGCCCTCACTGCATTAGACTTATATACTATATACTTAGACTATAAACTATTACCTTCATCACAATGATCAAATGTTTTGCGGCTCCAGACAGATTATTATTTTTATTTTTTTTGCCTAAAATGTCTCTTTTGATAGTAAAGGTTGCTGAGCCCTGGTGTAGACAATAAGTCACACAATAGTGAGATTTGTGCCCGATCAGAAGTGTCTTCTATTAGTTTTTCACCTCCGATGAAGAGCAGCTGCTTCTCAAGCCTAAGGGCCCTATTTTAACCATTAGAGGCTATTTTAGCCTCTAATGGTTAAATAATGTTTATAATAAAGTAATTTTCTGTATATTTTGAGGTAAATATTGGTGTAATTTGTCAGTAATTCCAAAGACATTTCAAATTGGTTACTTGCTAATTATCACCTAATTACCATGAAATTTGCAGGCCTGTTAAAATGAAGTGTTACCACATAATTTGTCACTAAAATCAATGAATAATCGTGATTATCATAATCGTGCAGCCCTTTTAATAGGTTGGTTAATAGTCCGTCTTAAAGACAAACAAACTGACATTTCTTTCTGTTCATCTTAAGAAATGCTGTCTTGGTGTCTTGACCTTAAGAGGTCTGTTTAGTATTACTAATGTACTTTATGTATGCATGTGTGTTCTTAAATGGGATTATTCCAGAATTGCAGACTGAGACAGTGACTGATCGATGATATGACGCATTATGTCTGGCCAACAAAGAATACTTTGTTCTTGGCAAACACACACCCGTCCCTCTTTTATTGCTGGGTTCCTGCATTCAACATCGCTATACTGGTCATTATTTGAACAACACTGAACAAACACTGAACTATCGTATTATTCTGTTAATTTTTCTTCTGACCCGTATGGACCTCCTTCCGTCACATGGAGTAAAAGGGAGGAGAAAGGACGGGGGAGGAGGCAACATGAAGGACTACATTCCCTCCATTACATCGAAGGAAAAACAGGAAATACCTTCCTCTATCTGTCTTCCATCAGTGCTCTGCTGCAGCTTCAAGGTCTCTCTCCCTGCCTCACTCAGCTCCAACAGAGAGGGTGCGTAACTCTCTCTTTTACTTTGATGGAAAGTAACAGGTAGGCGAATCTTATTTGTAGTTATATTATAATAATAATCAGCTGCTGTTGACATCCTGTTTAATTTATCAGCTTTGTGTTTGTGTGTGTCCTAATTTAGCTGATATTATTATTCCACCACTGTACAGGACACATGCGAAGACTACGAACTTAGTGACTTTCAGAGATTGGTGAAGTAACTCTCAATCCAGCCACACTGTCCAAACTAAACGGGGCGAGGCACGAGTACAATGTGTGTGGCTCATGTTGCTGTAATTGATTTATAATGGATTTATGATGAGACACAGGAAGTCCTGCAGGGACTGACTGAGCCTGTTCACGATCAGCGAGACTGACCACGACATTTACTGCTATCATCAAAATACAGCACTAAAAGAGGCTCTGAGGGATCTGGAAAAGTACGGAGCAACATTATGGGAGCAAAGTGCTTTTAAACACGAGCTCTATTGCCCCCTCCGCGCCTCTCCCACTTAGCAAATGTGGTAAATTACTGCTGTTCACTGCTTCCATCCGTCTGCCACGCACCAAGAAATACTGTAGTAATACTACTGTTTGATGTCTTTAAAGTTACACTCCCCAGTGGTGGGAAGTAACTAAGTACATTTATTCCAGTACTGTACTTCAGAACACTTTTGAGGTGCTCGTATTGTACTTTCCACTTTATACTTCTACCTCAGGAGGCAGATATTGTTCATTTAGTTCCACTACATTTTAGTTAAAGGACACAGTATGTAATACTGGGGGATCTATTGGCAGAGATGGAATATAATATTAATAAGTATGTTTTCTTTAGTGTATTATTGTGTTTTCATTACCTTACAATGAGCCGTTTAATATGTACATGGAGCGGGTCCCCTCTCCACGGAGTCCACCATGTTTCTACAGTAGCACAGAACGGACAAACTAAACTCTGTTAATTTTTCCTGCTTGGGCCAGAGTCGATAACGTTACTCGCTCCCGTCCCTGCCGTTCACTCTCTCTCTCTTGCTTCACCACTCACTTCCCACGTAGAGGGCCACTTGCGTTTTTGTGTCGGCCACCGTAACAATCCTACACGCTCTGCACACGGGAGAAGTTAGAATCTGCAACCTTACCACTAGATACCTACACACTGTTCCTTTAAGAGTTATTTTACAGATTACATACAGAAACATCTGATTTCGGACATCGGATTTAGCGGCATCTAGTGGTGTGGTTGCAGATTGCAACCAACTGGGTACCCCTCCGCTCACTCTTCCCTTTCCAAGACTGCGGTACCGTGAGTAAAACCGTGGTAACGCCGTTCGCCTCGCTCATCAGAGGTCATCCTTATAACATAATAACACTACTTTAGGGAGCAACGGAAGTCAGACGGCGGCTGGCGGTACCACGGTTTAGCACTCTGCAACTCACGTTACCGCAGTTTCACAAGCGTGTCGGAGAACTACGGTGGCCTTCAGGTAACGTAAAAACGTGAAAGGCTCTCTCCAGAATCAGTGTTTGGTTTGTCTGTTATGAGTTACTGTAGAAACATGGCGGACTCCATGAAGAGGATCCCCTCCCTATGTAGATATGAAGGACTCATTCTAAGCTAACGAAAACACAACAATTCTTAGTTTTAGGTGATTATACACTAATGAAAACATAGTTATGAATATTATATTCCAGTTCTGCTAATAGATCCCCTGCAATGTTACACACTGTTCCTTTAATGCAACAGCAACAGCAACGTATTTTTTTATACACTGAGTACTTTTAATTTTGATACTTTAAGCACATTTTGTCAATAGTACTTCATCATTTTCAATTCTGGACTTGTAATGGAGTATTTGTACAGTGAGGTATTATTACTTTTACTTAAGACCATTAAAAAATTGATATTCTTATAATATCAATGTATTAAATGACAATATTGAAGGATGTCTGCAGCTCCCCTCAGCTTTATGGAGCTTTATAGCGTGTATCAGCTCATTGTTTAGCTGCCGGTTTACTCTCTCATAGCGTCATTTTTGTCAAAAAAAGCTCTAAAAGCCCACCGTACACTACCTGCTCTGGACCAAACAGCAGACAGACACAGTTAGATACTAGCTGGTGAACATAATAGTGTAGCATTTTTTCAGCTGAAGAGCCTTAGGCATTGGTAGAGTTAATTTGGTATTTTCAGGAAACAGTGTGGGTTGTAAAGAGGAAGTGGAACATGTGGTTAGCCCCCTGCTTTGATAATGTCAGTTAGAACACAGAAGTCAAGTTGTTCATATTCACTTCCTCCTGCTGGTGTTTCATCAATAAATCTGAGCTGAGCTTAATAAAACAGTCTAATCTGATCATTTCTTAAAATCGATGGAAATGTCTGTCAGGTGTTACCAGTTTCACATACTGTTTTTTTTTTTGTAGCAACCATAGAATGCAATGTCTTAAGTTTATAACTAAGTTCATACTTTTGCTTATTATATTGAAAGCCACTTCTTGATCAACTTATAAAATTACACATTTCTCATATGCAGTAAATATTTCTGAAGATGGAAAAAGGATACCCACCACAGGAATCAGCTCCACCATACCCCGGGCCACCTTTGAACTATGGGGCCCCAATGCAACATCAGCCAGGGATGCAACCCCAGCCAGGGATGCAACCCCAGCCAGGGATGCAACCCCAGCCAGGGATGTACCCTCAGCCGGGCTACTCTCCTGCAGCGCCGCCACCTGCTGCATACCAGGGAGGAGGTCTGTGTCTGCCTGCGTTAAGAGATGATACTGTTACTTTTGATCGAATTTGCCCATCTGACAACACCATTTGCAACCGATTCGACTGTTATCAGGTCATTAAATAGGCGTTTTCAGTCGCTATAAGCACCATAGATGTGGGTCATTAGGGGCCTACTTTGCCTACTACTTGTAAACGTGAAAGTGAAGCTTATAAGCAACACTTTCTAACATGCAAAACTGAATTATACACTTTGAACACAAACAAAATGCTTCTTTAGGCTTAGGCAACAAAACTTCAACTTATTTAGGTTTAGGCAAAAAAAACAAACAGTTAAGTTTCAGCAATAAAACTACAACTTCTTTAGGTTTAGGCAACAAAACTACAACTTCTTTAGGTTTAGGCAACAAAACTACAATACCTTAGGTTAAGGCAAAAAAACAGTAAAGTTTAGGAAACACATTGTGTTCTGGGTTAAAATAACTATGAACACAAAAACAGCTACTCATTGTTGGTTTCACACGGGATGTGAAATCTGGTCTCCTTGGTGAAAAACCTGAGATTTGTTTCACATCCATTTTCCCCAATCTTCAATCCTAGATGGATTTTGACTCTATAGTCGCTATTGTGTTCTTTTGTACCTTCTTTCGGTGATGTACCATGTGACTAGATGATAAAACCTACTAGCGACCCATAACGCCTATTTAATAGCCTGACAACAGTCTAATCAACTCCTATTTCAGACTTTTGTTCTTAAGTCATGCTTTGTATAGCCAGTTAGAAACATAACCACACTGTACTGTATTTACATGTATTTTATGCAAAGTGATTTATGGAAATATATGTTCTGAACCGTCCTCTCCTGCTTCGGTGAACTGTGTTTCCTCTGCCAGGTGTTCCTTTTGTTCCGGTCACAGCTGTACCCGTCACAACAGGTGAAACAAATGCAATTAATCCAATACAAAACTGTTTAGAGATGCAACTTTTCTCAGAACATGTGCATGAACGCAAGTTTACACCCTGTGCACACACATATCTGTGAATGACGACACGGATAGTGTTTCCATTCCAGTTTGTGAAGTGAGAATGAGAGCTGTGCCTGCACGATACCACAAAGTCAGTGGGTTAAGTCTGCGGTTTTCCTGCCAAAGCCATCTGTAGAATAGCCCATTTGTAGCCTCTGTGCATCACAAACAGCTATTGTTCGCTTTTCTTCTTGTGGTGTGCAGTCACATTTTGAGTACTGCTTCTAACAGACGAGTAAGGATTCCCATCACAGGTATATTAGTGGGCTCCACATGTGGAAAAACACCAAAACAGCTCATATGAAGTGTGGGCTTCTCACACAAACGATGTGTTGCTGTTCTCACATTTGCATTCATTTAAATTTCGAGGGTTCTTTTTGTGTTACTGCCTTTCTGTCAATGACAGCTTTATACCATGAGAACAATCTGTACTTTTACTGTGAACCCCTCTGTTTCGATTTCTCAATAACAGGGCCGGGACCACAGGAAGACAGAATCAAAGCAAAACTCACTGGATCAAATTACAGTTGTTGTACTGTCAGCGGCCTCTGCTGGTCTTGTTGAATCAGTGCAGTCAGTACATTTTATGCTGACATTTTGTAATGACATTTCAATAGTGGGGCAGCTAAGCTGAAATATTCATAACAGCTGTGCATTTTGCGATAATAGCAACACAGTTGGCACAGATGTAGGTTTATATGTTGTGAAAAGATATAGATATCGGGGAGCTGCAAATTTGTCTCAAGACGCTTTATATATAGAGCAGGTCTTAGACCGTACACCATAGTTTAGAGACCCAACAAGATCCACCAAGCGCGCTGTGGTCAGGAAAAACTCCCCGATTACTGGGAAGAAACCTGGAGCAGAACCGGGCTCAGGGTGGGCGGCCATCTGCCGAGACTGGCTGGAGGGAGAGAGAGAGAGAGGGAGAGAGAGGGAGAGGGGGGAGAGGGAAAGGGAGAGGGAGAGAGAGACTGTAATAACTAATAAGTAGAACTGATAACACGAAACCAATAGAAGTGGATGTAAAAGAGTGATAATACAACTATCAGAATTGATATCATTAGGTTGTCCTAATACGGGCTTTCAAGCGAAGCTTCCAGCTGTCTCAGTGGCTGGCTAGCTTGCCAGCACTGTCCAGCATCTCTCCTTAGCATGTCCATGTATGTTGGTGTGGGACGTCCCACAATGACCGCTGTACATTATCATTATCACATCTGTGCCAAATGTGTTGCTTTTATCGCAAAATGCACAATTGTTATGCTTTGACTGCCGTCGCTACAGAGTAGAAAGTCTACAGTAACAACAGAAATGTCCAACTAACTGGCCACAACATTTACACATATTAATAAATGATGTGTTATAAATTAAAAAGGACTAATAATGACTTCTAGTTATCAAATACTGCAGTGAGAAACAGGGCACTGTAGGGGAGAGCGGGGTCGGTCGCGACACTTTTGTATCGATACCAAATAACTATTACTACTATAATAATACTCACAGACTGCTTGAACAGTAATGAAAATAATTTGATTCCTGAACAAATACAGGTGTCTGGTAACAATTTATCAAGTTTTTTTTTAGCCCAATCTAAACGTGAAGGGCACAATTTTGTTAAAAGTACAAGGAGTACATTTGCACAAATTTCTGCCTCCCTGGAATAGTTGGGACACTTTATTCTGGACTAAATAAATATCATTTAAATTGAAAAAATGTCAGTGTAAAGTTGACCACCTTATATTTACAATGTCACTTGTTCACACGTTTCTTTGAGAAAGAGAAAACATTTGAAAACGGATTATATTTTCATAAATTACTGAGATATTGATACTGATTTTACTGGCCGTGTTAACCGCTCTTGACAGTTTCCCTTTACATTTGACTTTTGATTCAAATGTCCATACCAAGGGACCATGTTAAAGGACAAGATGCTTTCCACCAGATCCTTGAACACCATTTCAAGAATACTGTCTCTCCCGAAAGTCATTAAGCATCCTGTCCCAACTGTCCCAGGGAGACTAGGCACACTTTGGACTCCTGTGCTAGCTACCAACAAAAAAAAAATCAGACAGCTAACACTAGCATATTTAATAACTAACTAACATAACTTGCTAAAAAGGGAATGTCCCTATTGTCCCCCTGTCCCAACCGACCCCGCTCTCCCCTACTCGTTTTAAGCTTCTGCAAGTGAAATATGGAGACATATCCTTTATTTCATGTGTATTTCTCATCCTCAGTGACTCACGTGATGGTAGCACCTGCACTACGTGACGTCCCAGGACAGATTGGGTGTCCCCACTGCCAGCAGACAGTGATCACCAGCACACAGCACGCAGCAGGCCTGATGACTTGGCTCATCTGTGGTGGCCTCGCCCTCTTGGGGTAAAAACAACTATTTTGGTAGAAAGTCTAGTTTCTGATGATTTCTATCTTAAAGAAGAAAAGTACAAAAAATCCAACTATTATTACTTCAGGAACAAAACTGGAAAGTTAACAATTCACTCTGTTTCCTCCTACAGGTGTTTTCTTTGCTGTTTTATCCCGTTCTGCGTGGATTCCTGTCAAGATGTGGAGCATCGCTGTACAAACTGCCACAATGTCATCTACGTATACAAGCGAATGTGAAACTGACTGTGATTGAGGTAGAAGACCTCGATGCTTATAATGTAGCCTCGCTTGCTCTATAACATTCTTTTGATAATGATCAAAATTATAATACAAAATGCACTTATTATACTTATCCTGTATGCTGGCACTGTACACTGTCATTTTGTGATTTTTTTTTTCACGCTATAAGTTGAATGTTTATGATGTATGCATCATACTGTTGGGAGTTTATATATGATTATACAATCAGTTGAATATTTGTAATTCATTAAACAATAATTATAAACCAACAAATGGCAATTAAAAAACAAACTTTTGTTTTTTCAGCTGTCTGCTGTAGTTATGAATCGCCCTGTTTGTCCAGTTGTGAAACTAGATGGTTCCCAGTCCTACAGTATTTTCTTCCATCTTTTGCTAGCGGCTCTGTGAGGCTGTCAAAATCAACCTGATGAGATCTGACCTGCAGGTGGCGCTACAGGAAAAGTCAGAGGAAGTCATTAGAAGTTATCCTCTGGGGACTTTGAATATCTCAATTGGCAAATTAATGTCATCCATATTGTTGTTTTCCCACACTCAGGTCACTTGATTTTGCAAGCATGCAACCGATTAGACTGTTGTCAGGCTATTAAATAGACGTTATCAGACTTTATAAGCCCCATAGATGTGGGTCAATAGGGGCCTACTACACCTACTAGTAGGTTTAATCATCTATTCACATGGTAGATCAACAAAAGAAGGTATAAAAGAACACAACTGCGACCTCTAGTGACAGTAATAATTATGACAGGAACAGAGGAGGAAGTCAGGCACTAAAACCGGAGTTCGCATCCCGTGTGAAACCAACAATGTGTAGTTGTCTTTGTGTTTGTAGTTATTTTAACCCAAAACACAATGTTTTTCCCTAAACTTAAATGTTTTTTTTGCATAAACCCAAAGAAGTTGTAGTTTTGTTGCCTAAACCTAAATAAGTTGTAGTTGTATTGCCTAAACCCAAAGAAGTTGTAGTTTTGTTGCCTAAACCTAAATAAGTTGTAGTTGTATTGCCTAAACCTAAATAAGTTGTAGTTGTATTGCCTAAACCTAAAGAAGTTGTAGTTTTGTTGTCTTAACCTAAAGAAGTTGTAGTTTTGTTGCCTAAACCTAAAGAAGTTGTAGTTTTGTTGCCTAAACCTAAAGAAGCCTTTTTGTTTGTGTTCAAAAGTTTTACAACATGTTAGAATGTGATACGTTTAACCCTTGTGTTGTCCTAACTTTCTGTATACACCACTTGTCCTAAGGGTCAAAAATGACCTGCCTTCACTAAACCCCTAAAATAAAGCAGCTTGATTGCATTTTAAACCCCAAATCTATTTTGCATGAAGAATCAACCTGTCATTCATCACAAACTTTGTGAATATCTAGGTTTTTCCTCTTCACAGTGCAGAAAGACTGTTTAATCAGTGGAATCCACTCGAAACCCTAACCCCAACCTGCTGGGCAGTGAAACGTGCACTCATGGCTACAGTAAAGAGAGTACTGGGGGTACTGTCATCTGCAGCACCTTTATAGCCTCTGACTGCATTCCCCATTAGTAAGCAGTGCTTTCAAGAAATGTTTATTCTCTCTGATATTGTTTGTATTTTGTCTGTGAACTTCAGTCAGGTGCGGGGTCGTGGAGGGGAGATGCTGCACATTTGTGAGAAAGTTTTCGTTTTCCCTGAGTTCTATCAGTAGCACACGTAATCTCAATTTCTTCTTCTTTTATGAAAATATGAATAAAGGCAATGTTTAACTTTTTCTCATGTTGGGGTCATTCTAGGAAAAGTCATTGAATTTCAAGTTGAAAAAAGATCATTAAGGGGGTTTCCTATGCTGTTAGACATAGTGGCGGGTCATTTTGGACCCCTAAGACAACACAAGGGTTAAGTTTCACTTTAACTTTTACAACGTAGTAAGCCCCTAATGACCCACATCTATGGTGCTTGTTTACGTAATAATTTGTTTTATTAGGAGAGGATAAAAAAAGACTAAATGAAACGCCCAGTGTCCATTTTCTTGGTGTTGGACGGTAGGTTGGCCAAATAAAGGAAGGTGGCTTCCCGAAAGTCACATGGTTGGCTATAATCTAAAACTGAAAAAAGAAAGTGAAAGGAAGTGCATATGATATAAAAGCTGTTCTTGTCAACATCATCACTTGACTTAGCACTCTGCACTCCAAAGCAACACAGGAAAAGGTAAGGGCTTTCTATTATGTCTACCAACAAAGTAAATTCTCCTTATGCTATGATGATTTTGATTATACGTGTTATTTTAGTGTATTAAGGTGTTAGATAGTGATAGAAAATGTAAAGAAATTAAACTTCCATGGTTCCAGTTTCTGTTTTATTTATTTGGTTTGTTTTAATGTCTTCCTCTTTATGACTTTTAAACTATACAGAAACACATTTTATTTTATATTTTATGTACTGCAGAGTTGAGCCTTCACTTTTCCTTCTTTAATTAATTACTGAACTTGAAAGGAAAAAATGTCTTGACTTTTATTTAAATTTTTGTTAAATTTGGTTTACTGTCTTGATGATTTTATCTGTCTCCTGTTACCATCTTCTTATCCCTTTGTCACATTTTAACTGCTAACACAGATTGCATAACATGTTCTATGTTTTTTATTAATTATTTGCATTGTATTGTTTAGCTTTTCACAATCTTTTCACAAGTATCAACATTAGCAATTATTATCTTTTTTCCACTAAGAGTCTTCAATTTAAGTTAAAGGGACTATTTGTAAGATTCAGAAATGCTGCGTAACAGCGATAGCTGTGGCCGTGAAATCAATGAAAGTCAGCGTCGAGCTCGCGCTTGCTCGCTCTACATAGACATGAACGAGCATCGCTCAAAACAGTGAGGCGACAGTGACGTCAGCTAAAACCACAATATCACTCTATATTTCAGCTGCTTGGCAGTAACGTTAGCTGACCAGATGAAGGTCTCTCCATGAATCACTGCTGATCCTAGTGTTGGCTTTTCCTGCTCAGCGCAGGCTTCAGCAGCGGGGCTCCTCAACGAGTTACGTTATCACCTCCCGACCGCACCCAGTCGGTAACGACACGATAACTCAACTCGTTGAGGAGCCCCGTCACTTCACAAGAAACGGGAAACCTCTGTCTGGTCTGACGCGAGCGCTGTCTGAGTGAAGGAGAGTAGGCAGCGGAGACGAGGCTCCGGCCACACGCGAGCGCGCATATGCGAACGCGCATATGGCTGCGGATAACTCCTCAGGCACGCCCTGCGTCTTGCTAGTGCCAGGGTCAAAATGTGCACACACATGGGTGCCGAGATACAGTTAACAGGGAGTTAAACAAAACATGAATCTAACAGTCAGACTAAATGTGGATGTTTCACTCACCAGTTGTTGTCCCTGCTCAGCCTGCTGTAGAGAGTAACATTAGTCCATTGTTTTATTCCACGATACTGAACAGAATAATCCAAGCAGGTAGAAGAAGTAAGACATGAGAGGAGCACAGGATGCTTTTTACTCTCTTGGTCCCAATTGTGCTTTAATGCACCAGGTGTGTAGGTCTACTTTCTCTCATTTTTTTCTATTGAGCTAGATTTTAAAAAAACCCCAAAACAAAACAAAACAAACAAACAAAAAAAAAAAACCCACACAAACGGAGCGGATCAAAACGAGGCTTCTTACTGAAATATTGTAGTGACGGCTCATAGTTTCCATAGTTGTCTCTTTGCGCTGTGTGTTCCTGTTTTATTTGAACCATTAGTGAGGTGGCGGTTATATTTTTTGACAGGTAGCTCTTAATAAAGTTTCACTTGTGAACTTTATTACATATAACTGCAATTGTCAATACTTGTGCTAAAAGTGTCAGTAATCAAGTTTATATTTCCATTTACATCCAGGACAACTGACCCGGTTTTCTCGGCTCATTTTACCTAAACTAATCAGCCGTTCCTCTCAATATGAGTGACAGGAAAAAATAGGAACTGTGTGTCCAATAGAAGTTCAGACAAAACGCTGTGCAGCACCGTGTTGCTCACGGCCAGTTAGGACACTCCAATAAAAAACAATGTAATTTAAGCCCAAGTACATGTCTTAGTTGTTTCCTTTATGCAAAACTATCCCTGTTTTGTGCTTTATTTTGCATTGCAGTGTTAAGTCCTTCCATTACCAAACTGTATGACTTAATTTTACTTATAGCTTAACTGTTATTTCAGTTTAGTTTTTTGGCCCGTCCCTAACGCCGACGCTGCTGCTACATTTATACGCTTAAAACAGTCCCTTTAACATTTGATTTTAGACAATAAGGAAATGACTTCTCCTGAACTTTTTATTTAAATTCATGCATATTTACATGTAAATGTCTTACTTTGCAGCGCAGTGATGGGAGGAGGTAAGTCTTCACCTGTCACAATTTCAGCTTGTAAGATGTTCCAAATATTGCAACCGTTATTTACATTTTTAATAATGCTGACATTCACAAAAAAGAATGCATGATGAGGATGATGTTATAAAATACAGCTTTGTCTCACTGTATGTCAACATAATATCTTTCTCTTTAGCATTATTCAGTCAGCCATGGAGAGCTATGCCGAAGTGAGTTGGAGTTGTATACAGTTGTGCATTCAATCATAAAAATAGTGCAGTATTTTATTCTAATGTTTTTTTTTTTTTTTTATTAAAAGGGACAACCAGGAGGATCTTGATTTTGTGAAATCCTACCAGCCTCAAAACAATGAAGTCAAACATCTCAGAATTCTGCTTCATGGACCAGTCGGTGCTGGCAAGTCCAGTTTCATCAACTCTGTTGAAAGTGTTTTACGAGGCACAGTTGCTCGTCGAGCTCCGACAGACGCAATCTCTGGAAGCAGTTTTACCCAAAAAGTACGAATAACTGTTAATTGTGGTGATTCTAAAGAACAGTTTAACATGTTTATAACTCATCAAAACCTTAACTGAAGTGGGTATAAAAGTATTAAGGAAAACTGATCATATTAGGGCATTTCCACTGATAATTCCAGTTTAGCTTTATACTGTGGTCCGCTGAAAATTATGGATTCTGATTGGTTGGAAGGTGTCATTAACATTTAGTAACCTGACAGTTTAAAGATGCAGCTGTAACATATTTGGGCCATATTTGCCATATCATATGTGTGTCACATAAGGCTCACACCCAGGTTAGCCAGTGCATACTGTGCCATATATTTGCCAGAACTGGCCCAGATATGTTTTAAGATAATCGGGCCACATTTGCTGCATCATATGTCGGCCACTTTTGGTTTACATCCAGATGAGCCTTTGTCGTCTGTGCCACAACTTTGTCAAAGGTAGCCATTTTCTCCGTTTACTACATGGGCCACTTTAGGGTCACATCCAGATTACACATTGCAGAGAGCACCACATCTTTGCTGAAAAAAGGCCCACATTTGGTTTGGGATATTTGGGATATTGTTTGCTATTGTACATGTGGGCCACTTCAGGCTCACATCCATTTTGTCCGGGCCAGAAGAAGGCCAGCAGTGTTGCATCATTGCCTGAAGTGGCCCACATCTGGATGCTATCTGGGTGATGTCGGTAACTTTGAGCAAATATGATAAAAAAGGTTATTATCATAAAACAGTCACGATATCCTGACAGTAGTGCATGAGACGGATAATAATGTGTGTCCTCCTGTGCTCCTAATGGTATTTGCAAGATGTCTCCGGCTGATGGAAACAACTGATCAAACAGTCAATCTAAGATAAGATAAGATAAGATAAAGACATTTGTCTTGGGCTCTAGGCCATATATACACTCACGCATGAACGTGCTTAAATTCACATTGAGTGTGAGACAGTAGTTCATTAAAATAATAAAAAGTAATAAAAGACAATAGTTTATAATACTAAAACCAGTAGTTCTTTAAAATATTAAAAGGTAATAAAAGACAATAGTTTTAAATACTAAGACCAGGTATAATCATACAAGATAATAAATGATCAATTTACAATAGATTAGTTATCAATAAAATCAGATCATATAATACTAGACCTACTTTTGCTGTTTAATATTTTGATAGACGACGGAATGAATTAATTTTTGTAAAGATTAAGCCAGCACATTGGCATTCTGAACCTTCTACCTAGTCAAATAGCAGTACTGATCAAATATGAATCAATATTCTGTTACTGTAATGCCCATTTCTCTCCTCAAATGTTTTCAGAAACATATTTGAATGTACTGATTAGCTGTAAAATGAGAAAGTTTGCTCTGACCGGTGGGCGGTGCTTGGTTTTGGCTGGACTGTTCTCAACATAGCGGCCGGGTCAAAATCCTTCCCATGTTACAGCTACAGACACAGGGCTTTCATCCAGGAGACCGCTGTTTGTGTCCTGTGATCACAACATTAAGTTTCATTTTCCCTTTACAAACATAATAATTTTAAGCCCAAACATTTTTTTCCCTAAACCTAACAGGTGGTTTTGTTGCCTAAACCTAAGCAAATTTGAATTGAATTCACAATGTTAACGTAAATTGTCGCCAAGGGGTCTGACAAAGCATCACGTGACGAGTTTGGATGAGAATGTGGTTGGTTATATTGTAATTTTATCTGGGATTTGCTAAAATGGTGCAAATAACTACACCTTCTGCTTTACAGTACAAAACTTATAAAATCCACAAAGACCCTGAGCACTTTTACTCTGTCATTTTCAATGACATCATGGGCTTTGAGCAAGGGACAGACTGTGGAGTTCACGTGGAAGACGTCAAACTGATCCTGAGGGGACATGTGAAAGAGGGTTACAAGGTACAACCCTTTAAACTCTGACATTATTTAAGTTATATACTTTTTTTCTTCTTTTTTTACTGTCTTGCATTTAACACTTATAAAACTTGACTTAAAAATTGTTTTCTAGTTTGTTCCTGGTGGCCAATTGATGGAGACTGATCTGGACTACAACTCATCTCCCACTCTGGATGACAGAGTTCACGTTCTGGTTTCTGTCATTCCTGCCAACATAGTAACTCTGATAAGTGACAAAGTTATGAAGAAGATGAGAGACATCAGACTAGCAGCCAGTGACATGGGTAAGAGCAGATATCACAACTTGTGTGGACTAAAGGAGCCATATTGGGTTTCATGAATCAAAATAACAAATGAATAATAAATAATAATACATTGTATGTGTAACGCACTTTAAATTTGAAACAAATCTCAAAGTGCTACAAGGTAAAAGCATCAATATAAAAAATAGATAAAAAGCTAACATCATAAAAATAAGAGCATAAAAGCAGCAACCAGCAAGGTTAATTAAAAGTCCAGGTTCTGCTAAAAAGGAATGTCTTAAGTCCTTTTTTAAAACTCTCTGTAGTCTGTGGTGCCCTCAGATAGTCAGGGAGGGAGTTCCATAGACGAGGGGCGGTGGAACTGAAAGTCTGATCACTCGTGATGCTGAGCTTAGTCCTGGGGGGAGAAGGTGGTTTTAGATTATAGAGCGGAGGGATCTTGTTGAGGTTAGAGGGGTGATTAGTTCTTTCAGGTATGGGGGGTGGGGGAAGCATTGCCATAGATGCACTGGTGAGTGAGGAGGGAGATCTTGTAATCAATCCTGGCAGAGACGGGAAGCCAGTGAAGTTAATGGAGAATGGGCGTGTTCATACTTTCGCACTCTCATCAGTATCCTTGCAGCGCTGTTCTGTAGATACTGTAGTCTTTGAAGAGACTTATTAGGGATCCCGATGAGAAGTGCATTACAATAATCCAGTCTGGAGGAGACAAAGGCGTGGACTAGCTTTTCGGCATCACTTAAGGTGAGTGTAGAGCAGAGTTTGGCAATATTTTTGAGATGATGGAAGGAGATATTGCTGAGGTGTTTGATATGGGCTTCAAAAGGTGAGTTGAGGGTCAAATCTTACACCAAGGTTGGTGACTGATGAAGAGAGGGGAATGTCGTGACCGGAGAAGGTAATGCTGGTTATGGAGGATAACTGGATCTGGTGAGGGGTGCCAACAAAAATTGCTTCAGTTTTGGAACTGTTCAACTGGAGAAAGTTATGTTTCATCCACACCTTTATCTCCTCTAGGCAGGTGATGAGTGTTGATTGGGCAGATGATGATGATGATGATGACAATGGCAAAGCTGTAGAGGAACGTGTGGGAGTTTTCACGTAGAGTTGCGTGTCATCAGCGTAGCAATGAAATGCGATACATAGCGACTAATGACATGGCCAAGGGAGAGCATGTAGAACAGGGGTGTCAAACTCAATCACTACGTCAAGGGCCAAACAGGGTCAACATTTATTGAACAGCATAGACAGGATATTGGATAAAGTGCAAAAAGAAAACATATTTAGGTAGGCTACATTCTTCTTTTATGCACATGTGCCAGAGCCAGATGTTTGGCATCTTTTCTTGTCTGCCAGTTCATTAACGTTTGGGGTTAAGTTCTGTGCCTTGGAACCCCCTCAAGATGGAGTGAAGGTGTGCATCAGTGAGACGACTCCTGTATGGGTTTTTGTTCATCTTCATCACAGAGAAAAGATGCTCACATAGGTACTGTATGTACTTCCAAACATGCAGAGCATTTGAGCAGCATGTAGGCGGAGTTCAGGCATAATTCCGGGGATGAAATTTTGAAACTGTGCAACGCCCACAGAATCATACTTTGCCTTGAGTGTGTCATTACACTGGAGGTCTATCAGCTCTATTTGGATGTTCATAGGTGCTCTTTCCATGTCAACTGCATTCGGATTGCTGGGCAGTTCAAGTTTAGATTTTTGAGCTGCAAAGTCGACAAATCGCAGAGTGAACTCTGTGCTAAGTGCGCCGCTTATCAGCAAAATGCGCAGTCAGGAACACAGCGGTGGAGACATGGTTTGTCAGTGAATTTTTGTTTTGAAGAAGGCCATGAAATTATTACAGTGCTCTTCTGTAGTTTCTGTGAGTGAGGGGGTTTGTGGTTTAAGAAGATGATTGATAGTGGAAAACAACTGCTTAGAATTTCCAGGACTGTTTCTGATGACGTTTGAGTAGAACTGTGACCGTGCCTCTCTAAGGGACTTTGAGTAGGCCTTTTGGTGTTCCCAGAGGCTAGCTTGTGAACAGTAAGACCTGAAGCTTTGTAACACCGCTCAAGGGTACACCCAGCTGCCTTCATTTTCCGTAGCTCGCTGGTGAACCAGGGGGCTGAGCGGGAGAAGGTGACTGTTCTAGTTTTGACAGGGGCGTGACGATCAAGAATGCTGCTCAAGGTGTTATTGTAAAAATCCACTGAGTCATTGACCGATGAAAAGCTGCTTAAAATACTGATCAGGTTTCTGTCTTGACAGGAATTCCTCAACTGGCTATTCTCACCAAAGCTGATGAAGCCTGTCCTGAGGTGAAAGAAAAGGTAGACACAGTCTATAGGAGCAAGTTCCTGAAGCAACAGGTAGGTTTTTATTGGTAATTTTGTAATTGTTGTTATATTTGAAATCTTGGAATGCAATTTAAGTAAAATTTTGGTCACCGCTTTGTAATTTACTGATCAACTGAAATGCTGTTACTTAGGTCGACAACTTCAGCGCGTCGCTAGGCCTTCCACTGAACTGCATCTTTCTTGTGAAGAACTACGAGTCCAAAATCAACACAGATGGTAACACTGATGCGCCGATACTGTGTGCACTGAGACAGATGGTTAACTCTGGAGAAGACTTCCTCAACAACCTGTAGACCTACATACAGCTGATTCAAACCTTGCATGATCAAAGCATGAAAAAAATGGCTTCTATAAAATGTACCATTATGTAATGTGAGGCTTCATTACATGCGTCATAGTTGAGTTTGATTTTTTCTTTTTCCTATTTTACTTTCAAGATTCAAGATTCAAGAGTTTTATTTGTCACATACTCATACAGGATGTGCAGTGAAATGTAAAGTGGCAGTGCTCACAGGATTGTGCAAAGAACAACTAAACAACTATACAAATATATTTACAATGTAATACAAGTTGAAGGGACAAAGGTATTGTATTTACAGTAGAAGGGGTCAGTATGCAGTATTATGAAATGTTATTTCCTCCTGCTTTTTTGTGGCGCAAGAACAGAGTTTATTCCAGTTTTTTTTTCAATAGATTGGATTTCAAACTGTTTTTATTTCACAGCATTGATATTATCAGATATTAGAGTATGAGTTGTCACAATGTTGTGCATTCAATCATTCTTACTCAACCCGTCAATCTCTAGATCTTCATCCTCCTAAATTCCTCACCAGTAGAGGTCGATTTTTGATAACATTTAACCAAATTATGGAGTAGCTTTTCATATCTATCAAAAAACTGTTCATCTGTCAAATATTTTAAAAGTTGCTTAAAAGGTCATTTAATTGCTGTTTTGTAATTGCTTTTCCCCATGTTGTCCATGTATCTGTTTTTATCTTTTTTATTTTTTCCCTGCTGTTTGGTTACGATTACCCAGAAGTCTTTATAGATATTTAATCAATATCCTCCTCACAAACACTAACCATACACTTCCACGCAACACACACACACACTTGTATTTTTTTTATATATTTATTGTTATTGTTGTTATTATATATATATTGTTCTAATTGTTTGTTATCACTATTATGTAGTCATATTATTTCTTTATATTAATCTTGTCTCTAGGTGGAGGCTTCAGATAAGCCCAGTGGGTTTTTTGCTTCTTCCTGCACTATATATTATTCATTTATTTTTTTGTTATGTTGTGTAGTCTTAAATTGGGAAACAATAAATTCAAAATAAACAATAAACAATTCAATAAAACTTTATTGTCCATCAGGGCCGACGAGAGGATGGGAGCTATCTTCCAGGACACTCCTCGCTTTCGTCCTCGTCCTTTCTGTAAAAAATTGAGTCCAGGGCTTTTGAGGTTTACCAACTATTTTGCCTGCCATTGACACAATACTAGAGAGTTTATTCTTATAGCTACAGTTTAGGTGGCCGTACCAGGCAGGAATGTGAAAGGTTAAAACACTCAACAATAGTTTTGTACACTAATTCTAAAATCTGCCGGCTGACACCGAGGCCACTAAGTTTCCTTAGAAGATAAAGTCGCTGTGAGCATTTCTTGAAAATATACTCTGTATTTTTCGAGAAGCTCACATGGGTGTCTAGGACTGTACCAAGGTATTTAAAGTTTTCCACAGTTTCAACATGTTGGCCATCAAGTGAAACTTAATGAGTCTTTGTTGAGTTTTTTTTTGTAGTGTGCAATATTAAATGAAAGACATTGTGAAATAATCATGTGAATAAATACACAATAATGTTATGTAATCATGATAATGTAAATAATTAAACACATTTGTATGTGCAGTTCCACATTATGAAATGTTATTTCCTCCTTTTTTGTTGTTGTTGTTGCAAGAACAGAGTTTATTCCAGGTTTGTTTTTAATTTAATTTCAATAGATTTGATTTCAAACTGTGTATATTATTATCAAATGACTGTTTGCCAATTTCATCACATAATATTTGTCTATTTATCAATCCAGACAACGAGGCAGAGACTCTTCTGCGATTGGCTGCTCATTCAGATAAAGAAAACCCTCATCGGGTTTGGAAACAAGGTGTTTCTTTGTGGTTACATTCACAAAACGGTCCATGGTTAAAGGTTTTATGGTAAAACCGTTGCTGCTGTCATCATTGTCAGCATGTTTATTTATTTCACATTAATTTAATTTGTGACTTTTCTATAATGCACAGTTGGAGATAGGAGTGTTTTAATAATAGCCACATACAGTAGGAAATATGATTAAAAAAAGTTATTTTTATAAAACGGTCACTATATCCTGACAGTAGTACATGAAACAGGTAATCTAAAAAAAATCATGTTCCTCTGAGTCCTCTGATGTGAAAGTTTGTGACCCGGCAGAGATAGTAGCACCGCCCACCAGCCGGAGCAAACTTTCTAATTTTACAGCTAAACAGTACACTACAAGATGATTCTAAAAACATTTGAGGAGAGAAATAGGCATTACAGTAACAGAATATTGATTCATATTTGATCAGCACTGCCTAGTTTGACCGTTTGATCGGAGTTGGCGAGTGACTGACAGCTGCTGCCGTTGAATGAACAGCCAATAGGAACACTCTCTGAAATGATCTGTGATTGGTCAATGTCTCCCGTCACGGGCTAGATGTTCTAAAGCCTGAAAACAGAGCCATGAGGAGGAGCAGAAGTCTAGTTTTCTCTCAGAACACTTGAATTACAATATGCTGAAAGGTTATTATGGATTTTTTTGCGAAATGCTGCCAAAGACATTCTGCCTACTGCAGGTTTAAGGTTAGGAATTGAACTTGAATGGTAAAGGTTTGTATAGGTTGTCGGGCAGAGAGACTCTCGAGAGTTTTTGCATGTTTTTGCAATTAAGGAGTTACCTTAAACATGACAATTTCAAACAGCTGTTGCAACTCTGACGTTATGGTGCAAAATCATGTGACCATCATTGCCATCCTTCTGGCGTGTGTCTAGTCTAGGATGGTTATATTATAATGCATTGAGTTCTGTAAAGATGCTGTCAGTCCTGCCTCAAAGTCATCTACATGGACAAGTGAAAATGAAACTACCCTGATTGTGTGTATAAGTGTATTATAGCATCTATTGCTCTACATCATTCTTTTGTAGATATGTTGAGCAGTGCATGCAGCTATTCACTTGTTCAGTTGGGACTTAGTATACTGCAGTCACTTGGTGGCTCTTTCAGAAAGATTATAGATAGTCGTAAAACGAGGAGGAGGTCAGAATGGGTACTATGTTTTGTTGTGTTTCTCCTTTGTGAGTTTAACCAGGCAGCTTGTAAATTAACAGCCTCAGCACGTTTCAATATTCTTCATCTTTCTGTCATCATCTGCTACATGAGTAATTGATATACAAATGGATCTTTTGTGGGTTTCTTTAAGCACTTAAATTATGAAATGTCGTCACTCTGCAGCAGAATACCCCGTCAGTGTAATCATTATATGCAGTATCATATATTACAGTATATCATCTGCAAAAAGGATGCTTTTTTGTATGTAAAATCAAAATTAACTAAGTACAACACAATTCTTTCCTTTTGCTATAAATTAATTCTAATGGTATATGTGATGAGGCATCAAACTGTGGAGAGATATTTAGCAATCAATGGAACAATAGTTCATTTATTACACAAGGGATATAAACCAATAAAAAAGTAAAAGATCATTTCATCTGCCTTGTATTTTGTATTGTCTTTCACTGCTTGTTATTTTGTAATTGTTTTTCTTTTTCCTTTGAAAGAAAGGGATTTACTTAACGCCCAGTGTCCATCACAGCAGTTATTCCCTGTTGATACCAATAGGGGGAAGCATAAAGTAAAAGCTGAACTAAACAGAAACCAAAACTTTACATTATGTGGTATCCTGTTGATAAAACAACTCTTGCTGACTGATGCCCCAGTTTTAACCGCTGCATGGCTGTGCCACCACACATTTTGCAATAATGCTGATCTCAGTTACAGTACTTTGCTGCCAGGGGATTTTCTTGGTCTTTGAGGGTTGGCTGGCCAAATACAAAAGGTGGATTCCTTTAAGTCACACGGTTGGCTATAAAATAAAACTGAAAAAAGAAAACGAAAGCGAGCGCATATAATATAAAACCTGTTCTTGTCAACATCATCACTTGACTTGGCACTCTGCACTCCAAAGCAACACAGGTGAAGGTAAGGACTTTCTATTATGTCTGCCAACAAAGTAAATTCTCCTTATGCTATGATGATTTTGATTATACGTGTTATTTTAGTGTATTAAGGTGTTAGATAGTGATATAAAATGAAAAGAAATTAAACTTCCATGGTTCCAGTTTCTGTTTTATTTATTTGGTTTGTTTTAATGTTTTTCTCTTTATGACTTTTAAACTATACAGAAACACATTTTGTTTTATATTTTATATACTGCAGAGTTGAGCTTTAACTTTTCCTTCTTTAATTAATTACTGAATTTGAAAGGAAAAATTGTCTTGACTTTTATTTCAATTAGTGTTAAATTTGGGTCTACTGTCTTGATAGTTGTATATCTACTGTATTTCTCCTGTTATCTTCTTATCCTTTTGTCACATTTTAACTGCAACCACAGATTGCATAACACGTTCTATGTTTTTTTATTAATTATTTGCATTGTATTGTTTAGCTTTTCACAATCTTTAAACATCAACATTAGCAATTATTATATTTTTTTCCACTAAGAGTCTTCAATTTTAGACAATAAGAAAATTCCTTCTCTAGAACTTTTTAATTTAAATTCATGCATATTTATATGTAAATGTCTTACTTTGCAGCGCAGTGATGGGAGGTAAGTTTTGACCTGTTTCCAATTTCAGCTCGTAAGATGTTCCAAATATTGCAAAAGTTATTAACATTTTTAATAATGCTAACATTCACAAAAAAGTGTCATACTGTATGTCAACATAATATCTTTCTCTTTAGCATATTTCAGTCAGCCATGGAGAGCTATGCCGAAGTGAGTATGAGTTGTCACAATGTTGTGCATTCAATCATAAAAATAATGCAGTGTTTTATTCTAATGTTTTTTTCTTTGATTAAAAGGGACAACCAGGAGAATCTTGATTTTGTGAAATCCTACCAGCCTCAAAACAATGAAGTCAAACATCTCAGAATTCTGCTTCATGGACCAGTCGGTGCTGGCAAGTCCAGTTTCATCAACTCTGTTGAAAGTGTTTTACGAGGCACAGTTGCTCGTCGAGCTCCGACAGACGCAATCTCTGGAAGCAGTTTTACCCAAAAAGTACGAATAACTGTTAATTGTGGTGATTCTAAAGAACAGTTTAACATGTTTATAACTCATCAAAACCTTAACTGAAGTGGGTATAAAAGTATTAAGGAAAACTGATCATATTAGGGCATTTCCACTGATAATTCCAGTTTAGCTTTATACTGTGGTCCGCTGAAAATTATGGATTCTGATTGGTTGGAAGGTGTCATTAACATTTAGTAACCTGACAGTTTAAAGATGCAGCTGTAACATATTTGGGCCATATTTGCCATATCATATGTGTGTCACATAAGGCTCACACCCAGGTTAGCCAGTGCATACTGTGCCATATATTTGCCAGAACTGGCCCAGATATGTTTTAAGATAATCGGGCCACATTTGCTGCATCATATGTCGGCCACTTTTGGTTTACATCCAGATGAGCCTTTGTCGTCTGTGCCACAACTTTGTCAAAGGTAGCCATTTTCTCCGTTTACTACATGGGCCACTTTAGGGTCACATCCAGATTACACATTGCAGAGAGCACCACATCTTTGCTGAAAAAAGGCCCACATTTGGTTTGGGATATTTGGGATATTGTTTGCTATTGTACATGTGGGCCACTTCAGGCTCACATCCATTTTGTCCGGGCCAGAAGAAGGCCAGCAGTGTTGCATCATTGCCTGAAGTGGCCCACATCTGGATGCTATCTGGGTGATGTCGGTAACTTTGAGCAAATATGATAAAAAAGGTTATTATCATAAAACAGTCACGATATCCTGACAGTAGTGCATGAGACGGATAATAATGTGTGTCCTCCTGTGCTCCTAATGGTATTTGCAAGATGTCTCCGGCTGATGGAAACAACTGATCAAACAGTCAATCTAAGATAAGATAAGATAAGATAAAGACATTTGTCTTGGGCTCTAGGCCATATATACACTCACGCATGAACGTGCTTAAATTCACATTGAGTGTGAGACAGTAGTTCATTAAAATAATAAAAAGTAATAAAAGACAATAGTTTATAATACTAAAACCAGTAGTTCTTTAAAATATTAAA
>CAKAOH010021181.1:0-11410 GCA_916701665.1 Sebastiscus tertius | reverse complement strand
TTAATTTCCCCTTTTATTTATTCGTGCATTTAAAAATAAATAAAAATAAATACATATATAAAAAATAAATGCAAAATAAATACATTTCAAATGTAATAAAAAATATATAAATAAATAAATAAAAGGGAAGATTAAACAGAAGAGTAAATAAATAATGTAATTAATTTTCCCTTTTATTTATTGATGTATTTTTTTATTATATTTATTCATTACATACATTTAAAAATAAATTAAAAATAAATGCAAAAATAAGAAATACATTTGAAATGGAATGGTATATATAAATAAATAAAAGGGAAAATAAAACAGAAGAGTAAATAAATAATGCAATTAATTTTCCTTTTTATTTATTTATGTATTTATTTTATAATTTGTTTAAAATATGTATTACAGAGATTTAAAATGTATAGTTAATATAATGCAAAGATATATACATTTTAAATTAAAGAAAAATAACTACATGGATAAATAAAAGAGGGAATTAAACAGAAGAGTAAATAAATATGGAAATTAATTAAAAACAAATAAATAATGAAGTACCCATTTCTGTCACATTTTATCAATTGATTAATGGCTACATTTATTTTAATGTTTGTTCTATGTTTAATGACATTAACTAATTATTATTTTTTTATTTTATTTTTAATTATGGCAGGTTCCATCCTCCAGGGGTTTTTGGACAAGGATCAGGGTTTTTATTTTGCATTTCTACTCTTATTGTGTAGTGGTAATGTTAAATAATCAGTGTTGCCAGTGAAAGGTGTCTCTATAAGGTCATACAAATGTTGGCTTCGTGCTCTGTGCTTCTGCCGTATGCGCGTCACGTCCCTGCACTTAAAATGCACTTGAACGCTGTTTATGTCAGACTTTATGGAGTGCAATCCAAAAACTTCAAAAGCCTCCGCCAGGCATGGAAGTGGTCTCAGCGTATGACGAATTACACCACTTATTATGTGTGGAGCCACTGGCATGACACACATTCAAATAATGCTTAGAGGATTGCCTGTACCTCGGGTCGACCACTAGATGTCGTACAAGCACTGGGGATGGCGTGTGATCGCCCTGCAGTAGGGAGGAGAAGGAGACTGGAGCTTTTCTCTTTCTTTTCAACCCACCACAGGGCTCTCAGGCATTGCTCTGGAACTGACTTGGCTTCTACGTGATTGTAAATGATCTTATACGGTGGTTGAGGTCACGGCAGATTTGTATGTTTTGATGTGACAAATGTTGCAGTCAGAGAATGTCAGGAGCTCTCGCAGTTTTTCCAGTTTCACAGATTACACATGCCAGCAGTCTTTCTTCATGCCACTATAATAGAAAGATTTTCTTTTAATTCAGCTGCTGTGTTTAAATATTGATGCGGTTTTTTCACTGCTTGAGCAATAATCTATGGCACACTTGGAACACTTGGGTTTCGGCGCTTTTTTTTTGCGAGGAATATTTTATTCAACCTTTATTTTCTTTGGTTGACTGAGCGCCCTTGTACAGCGGTGCCCTGCTTCATGGCCACTCAGTCACACACCACACTCTATAAAGGATCCCAAAATATGAGTGTGTGAGAGTATAAAGGAGGGGGAGAGATTGTGTGTGGGAGAGACCAGAAAAGAGAGAGAGAGGGAGCAAACCAGTGTAGAGCTACCGACTGCAATTTATTCAATGCCATGACATCTCGCGGTCGATTCCTCCTCCAGAGCCCTACAGTAACTAAAGCCTTGAGTTTGAGTAAGAAGGGTACCAAAGTCTCTCTGCTGGCTGCTCCATGTAGATAGGTTTTCCTGCAGAGTAATACTATTACAGGTCTTATTGATAACGTTTTTTATGTAGACGAATATTTAAAAAAAAGGGAGAAATAATAAATCCACAGAGCTTTTAGAAAGGTGCCGAATAACAGTATGGCTTTTCCTTTTACCCCTGTTGTCTTTGGGTCAAATTTGACCCGTCTTCAAACTTTATTATATCATAAATACAGATGTCTTTCACCTAATTTCCTCAAAATTACATGGATGGTTCCCTTATATGGTCTTTGCAAAAAACACACTTTCACACTGTCATTAAACTTTTTTTTATATTATAATATTTGTAATATTCTGACTAAACTTTGACATATTACCGGTCTGTGATAATCCATCAACATTATTCCTCCAATTTTGAGTATAGTCCAAATAATTCATAAAAATTAGGTTTAATTTCATATAAATTAGGTTTAATTAAATATAAATTAGGTTTATTGAATTCCAAAAAAAAAGTGTAAAACTTAATGAATTGGAATGAAGTTGGCCAAAAAGGTGTAACACAGAATTGGCTGATATTTTATACATATGCTTTAAAAACAGTCAAACCAGACCGGGTCAATTTTGACCTTGGAAGACAAAAGTAGCATGGTGGATTTTCTTTTTAATTTTGACCGGTCCAAAATTAATATTTTGTTTATCTCTATGGAAGATATTAGACGTTTGGTTCCCACTTCTAAAAACGCTTGTGAGCCAATAGTATAACTACGTTGGTATCTCGTGGTATCACTGGGTCGTCAGCGTTCAAGTTGCCAGTTAGGTGCCTGGCAACCACTTGTTGTGAAGTGAATTGCGATGGAACGGTGGAGGGAGAGTGTTTATAGAATTTATATTTTGATTACTCATGGACTGAAAAGGCCAGTGCATGGAGGGGTTAAATATTGAATTCTGTTTAACCCTGATCTCTACAAAATAGTACAAAACAAAATACAACGTCTTGAGCTACTAGCTTTGGGCAGAAATGGCTAACATGAATAAAAGGCAACTATTGACACAACATATCAATAACAGAATAGCAGGATTTTCTATCTTGATCTCATGATATCCAAAGAGATACAGTAAGAACACCAATCCATGTTTCATTAACTGTTAAAGGCCTATACGCACCGGGAGCGTTACCAAAATGTGAAATACCTGCATTATAAATAAATAAATAAATCAATATCTCGCAATGCGAAAGCTCAGAAAAATCACTTTTCCGCCGCATAGTATTCACATTCTGTGTGAAGGTATTCATGACAGAAATAACAGTTGGAAAAACTGTATTGGCATGCAAATTAATTGCACAAAAATGAATAAATAAATAAATAAACGCCCCCGGTGTGTAAAGGCTTTTATTTATTTATTTTATTTTTTTATTGGAAGAACATTGCAAGGCATATAAATTACAGAGCAAATAAGTAGTCTTCTATTTTTAATCAATTTTTTCCCTCCCACCTCCAACAATAAAAGAGATACCAGACAAATTGAAACACCGAAATTAGAAACACACTACGCAAATTAAATAATAAAACATACAATATACACTTAAACACACAAAATAATACAAAAAAAATAATAAACACATATTAAAACAAACAATAAAAATAAGTGTAAGGACTTTTATAAGCCCTTGGTCGCTCCACTTTAGAACAAACTGTGATCCTGCCTCATGTTAGAAGAACGTAAACCTGCAAACCAAAAGAACAATGAGAACTAAAACTAAAATCAGAAGAAGAGAAAACACTAAATTTGGTTGCAAGTTCTACTGGATCATTAGCATACCGACTTCATTAGCACTCAGAAACACTACTTTAGCATTCCTCTCTTGTTTGTTGTGGCTTTACTACTTCTAAAACTACACTAGTTCAACTACTGACCCACTGTTTGTATTTGTAGTGCGTCGTGTGGCTTAGGAAGTGAAGGATCAGCCTTGTGTTTGTATTGCACTACATCGCGACCCCGCTGTCCCACCTTAATGCGACTGGATATGATCTGGAGCAGAGCTGTAGCCCTCAGCTCCGGTCAGGTCAGGGCGTCAGGCTGATGATATCTGTTTGGAAGGTGGCCTTTCAGCAGCCAGCAGCACCTTCTCTTAGCGCTAGATGAGATGGGATTTGGCATGACATATGGCCAGCATGCGGGGCGCGAGCACTCCGTCTGCTAATGTCGTACCCTTTGGCCTGTCCTCCTGCAAGCTCTCACTCCAGACAACACTGAGACATACACAGTGTCGGTGTGTGATTAAAGGTAACTAATTACAGTCCAGTATGTCAGCATAGTAAGCAAAAACTAAACTTAAAAATATAGGAATCATTCGAAAGAGGCCAAATATGCCCTCATTACCTGACATTAACATATGATACCAGACAATGAAGAGCCAGGTAGTCGGCAGTGTATCTCCTACATGTTACATAAAAGGGCACAGGGCTTAGTAATAGATGTAGATGGTGAGGATCCAGATTTAGCAACCGCATGGCTTATTTTTCACACAAAATGTTTTCAGAAACACATTTCGTTGAACTATTTCCGTGATATAAGAGAAGAAGGTTTCCAAATGAGCCGCCGTGCTCCGGTTAGAAAGCTGGGAGCAGCAGCTCACGAGGGAAAGCGTTCGCATTCCAGCATTTCCAGCATCCTGACTAGTCATATTTCCGGTTCAAGATATATTTAATTCCCCTCAATTGTAGATATCAACATTGTCATTTTTAGATATCTAAAATTAAATTGTGACTTGTCAGATTGACGTTGTAGATATCCCAAACTTGATAGTCTAAATGTAAGAACAAAAAGACGTTGCAGATATCTTTGATTACGTCAGCAGCTACGGCGAGTGGGAGGTGGAAGTTATTCAAACATACTATGGCGCTGCACTGCAGCCGTACGGGTTTATAAATAAAGTGTGTCTGGAGACAATACATCTCAAATAGGCTGTAAATTTCTACCACAACTGTCTAGCGAACAAAGCTCTCGTTAGCCACAAATTTCTTGATGATCAGCTATATATATATATTGAATAAAAATTCTGACTAGTCAAAATGCAATATCTCTAATGTTAATACCAGATAGTCAAGCTTAGCTATTAAATGTTAAAATGGATAGCCATACTCTGTTGTTTGCACTTCTGAAACCACACCCACAGTGATGTCACGGGGTACCGGAGTACACTTCTACATCACTGCAGCGAGGCTACGAGTCTAACCGAGCAAAAAACAAGAGTTTCAAGGGGCCGTTAAGTTACTCTTTAAGTTACTCTTTAAGCTACTCTTTAAGTTACTCTTTAAGTTACACCCCCAAGGTGTATATTGTGATCTTTATTTCTTTGGATTGCAATTTACTATTTAGTTTCAGAGGGTCTGTTGAGCTACAGTATGACGGCTACAGCTACTCATACCGGCTACCCAGCTCTTTTTTGTTCCAAACAAGCGTACTCCTTACCACCTCTGGTAGAGTGCTACACTTTGTGTGTACGAGAGATTTCTATCCCATGCCCTTGCCTTTCACAATACTTTACAATAGAAATCTGTGGCAGAAGGATATTTTGTATATGAACATATCGACCAGCGGTGTGAGATAGTGAGCTAACCTTGCTCCGAAAAAAAAAAAAAAAAACCTGTGGTATCATATTAATTGCAAGAGGCAAACCAAGATAGGGAAACCAATCCTATTGATTTTCACTTAGCAGTAACTGAATACCTCAGTGTATTTTTCCAGTGACCTGCTCCTTATCCAATAGTAGTTTTCCAGATAAGTGAATGTAGGTCCACATTTCAAGCTTTTTTTCTTAACTATACCACAGACCGGTAAGGATAGCACACTAATTACACCAGGAGATGAGTATATATCTATGCAGTGTGGACGCCCACAATCACAGATGTACGCACACGTGCATCCACAGACGCGTGCATCATTTGACACATATTGTGGGCAGAGAAATGAATCTTGCCCACACAAGCACGGTGTATTTCTGTCATTGGAGCTGTCACTTTCCTCAGTCTTAACTGCTTCCACCCAGGTTGTCAGGTTTCACACTCCTCCCACCATGTGTTTTGCACAGTCACGACTACTGGAACAAGTAGCACAGTTCATGTAGCCCTGTTACCGTTGTCACTGCAGATACAGGGCATGCATACTGCAGGTGTCATGCCCGTCTTATATCTGAATGTTTGGTTTGTTCGATCTAATTTGTATTTGGAGTTTCTTACCGCGCCACCCCCCTGCTCTTCCTCGCTCGTCTCCGAGCAGATGGCTCGCTTACGTTCTCAAATATTGAATTTGAATGAGCTTAGCAATCGCTCACTTAAAATCATGAGTCATCACATCCCGTCTCAGCCAAATAGATGTCAAAGATGAATATGCAGTAGGTACTAGAAGTTGCCCTCGGTACGCACAACATCCTACAGTTTGTGAAGTTTGAGCATGTATCAGAGTTAGACTGTATGAAATGCGTTTCGGAGATGCTCGGATTGGGATTTGATTTTTAAAGGCAATTTAATGCTCCATTGGAGGATAGGCCTTTTTTTTTTATTTAATGCTCATTTTATCCTCCAGAACCCCGGGCCAAATGTGATGCAATGAGCCAATAAGAGGGGTGTGTTATTAACATAATGCCTTAGATCTGTGCACCCTCCGAGATGGGTACGCCATTTGATATAAATAGATTTATGTTAAACGCAATCATCTAGCTCAGCGATGGACAACAGAAATTAATTGCACAACCCCCAGTAGTTAACAAGTTTAAATATAATTAATAGTTGTCTGTGTGATACTTGTGCACTGTTAAGCACTATGGAGGAAACACACAGTATGGAAACACGTTGGATATGAGCAACTGGCCCGGATGTTGCAGAGAAATAGTGTGCACATACACAAATATCTCCTCCGTGGATGCAACTTCATTTAATTTCCACGCATTTTATCATGTTTTGCTCTCCGCGTGTTCTAATGGGAATGAACCAAATGCCTCTTAAAATGTTAAACAGAAATGGCCTAATAAAGAAGTGCTTTGAAGCCTATATGAACTTCAAAGGAATATGTAATCCCAGCGTTTTCCTAACTGCAGCTGGGATGGGATGTGCGAGTGCGTTTGTGTGGGAACATCCGTGTGTGATGAATTGTGCTGTGTACACTGCTAATGTTTACATTGTGATGTGCTGTGACCTCTAGCTCTCTCACTATGCATAGTGTTGATGTGATGGTATAAATTTACATCAACTGAGATCAGTATCTGTTACATAACCAAGGCCAGCTGCTTCGGAAGAAGTACAAATACAAAAATATGTAATTGGTAGATGCCAGATTTATTACGTGTGACTCTAAAAACAAAGTTCTTCACTTGCTACCAGCTTTTTTTAGAATATTACTTAATATATTCAAAAGGGCCAGATGTAAGAATCAGAAATGGCTCGTTAACAGTGGCAACTGTGGCCATTACCGACGGTCAGCGTCCTGTTGCTCGCGCTTGTGCTCGAACTATATAGACGCGAGAGAGCATCGGTCAAAACAGTGAGGCGACACACAAGAGACTGAACGTGATTGACAGCTAAAACCACAATATCACTTTATATCTCACCTGTTCGGCAGTAATGTTAGCTTATGTATCCAAAAGGAATTTTTCCAGCTCTAGCTCCAGGTCCGTTTTGATACCCAACACCAAACGAAGGTCACTCCATGAATCGAAGGCCCGGCTGATGGTGATCCTAGTTTTCCTCCGACGTCGGTCACATTCCTGATTTGCAAGACGGGCGTCACTAGATATAACTTTGCTATCCCCCCGCGACAACGTAGCCGGGGGTATATAGCACATCACGTGTCTGTCCTTCCGGCCGTCCTTCCGTCTGTTTGAATGTCACACTTTCATTTCCCGGAGCAGAACTCGGAAACTGTTTAACTTAGGAGCTTCACATTTGGTATGATGGTTGACAGTGTGGAGTTTGTGTTGGAGTCAGAGTTGTGGTGGGGGCTGGTCGCATGTTGGCATTAGCGGACTCCATTTCTGACCGAACATTAGCTTTGGCTGCACACTGTTAACCCTGTGGTGGTCGCAGATGAAGAGAGTAAGTAAAGGCACATTAAAAGCCGTCTAGAGGCTGATAGAGGTAAACCCAGAAAGTCGCGGGAGGTCTCATTTTAGAAAGAAACATAGTTAGACCTTTTAAGGAAAGAAAAGAAAGGAATCAGGGGGATATATGTAACGCTGAGAGAATGAAGGATGTCTAACAAGGATGGCACTGTGCCCTGTGTTTTTTTAGTTTTTCTATTTACTTCCTCCTCTCTCCCTCCTGCCTCCACTCTCTGTGAACTTGAGACACCTGAGGCAATCTGTTCACTAGACCCAACCGGGTGAGGAGATTGCCTTCCTGCCTTTTTTGTCTAATAAGAATTGTCCACACCAATGTTCCGCTGTCTACTCGTACTCTGGGCACAATTTCAATTCTTCTTCTTGGAAAAGGTAGAAAAGTATCTGTCTTCTCACCTGGGACCTGGTCAAGTGTTGGGAGCCAGCGTGGTTAAGGAGACGAAGGTTTCCATTGAACAGCTTTTTAGAGCTTGTTGGGCAGGCCTGTCTCGCTCAATGCCTTCTGGGACTTCAACTAGATTGCAGTCTCTCCCTTTCAGGGACTCAACTTCCAAGTGGTTGAAGCCAGCTTTACCAGTAACAAGTTGTGATTTACACAACTCGCTCTTTGGGGTTTTACTTTCCACACAGTTTTGTGGATGTTTGTTTGTTTTTCTGGTTGCTTTGTTCAGTTTCAAGGACATTATTACTTACCATAAGTAGCAGGACTGTTATGGAAATTAGTAGATTGAGTAACCCATTAGACACCCCCTAGTGGTTTCCTCATGGCCACAATTAAATGTGGTGAATGGTTTGCTAAAACACATTGCTGCTGTTCTCCTTCATGTTCTATTTCTTTTGTATTCCTCTAATGCGCACTGTAATGCAGACATGGGTACACTTCCTTATCATATATGCACGCTTGGTCACCTTTAACCTGGTGAGACCAATATACAGCGATGTGATGACGTGAAGTTTCACAGTCACAGTCTCGCTATTAATCTAGTTTCCAAAATATATGAGATTTGCAAATGTGATTCAAGAACTTATAGAGTGCTCTTTTGTAGGCCAATCAGGAAGTTAGCATCGCCCTTGTTGACGTCTTGATGACGTCTCATTTAGCAACTTGTTAGCAACCGCGCCTTTTTACAAGACACATGAGGCTTCAAAATTAACAAGTGGGATATTTATCGATGTATTTTATGTCTTAAAACAAAACATGAAAGTCTCTTGAGCTTGTTATTTCAGACATGTAACTAAAAAAAACATTCAAAATCTGCATTGACATCCAGACGAGGGAACCAGAAGTGCTAAAATGCTAACTCATTTCCGTGTTTTCGGACTCGTTCCTGCAGCACTCTGTAGTGGATCTTAGGAGGTGTTTTAGTGCTGCTGATTCTAAGCTTTTCATTAAAACTTTAACAGTTATTTCTAGCAGGAATTTAGCACTTTAATAGAAGGTAGCACAAACTCACTCTGTCTCTGTTGTAAATTAACAAATAGGCTCAATAAAGGCGAGGTGCACGGGGAGCCTGCGATCACTATTTACACAAATAAAGTTTTGTTTTCTGGCTAAATGCGTAGAAGTTCAAAAGATCTTTTTTATCCCATCAATATAAAACTGATTTCCCATTTCCACTTTGGGTGCAAGCTCTTTTTACATCCATTTTTCACTGAATTTTGTCAACACCCGGTTGTTGAAATTGATCATATCTCAATGACTGCACAGAGGACGGGACGTTTTGTGTTGAATCTGAATGCCTCGCCGGCATATAGCCTCAGTCCATGATCAGTCTGCCTCCTCTCAGCGCTACGTGGCACAGGCGACAGGTTAGATGTGGACTCATTACAGAGAGTCTAATGAGAGAACCCGGCAGCAGCCTGGAGCTGTCGAAGCCCATACTGCCTTGCAGGACTGATGGCTATCCCGTGGGGCCATACTCTCCTGCCATAGCATGCTGGAAAATGCAGTTAAAATCATAAATCAGCATCCACCCCCGGGAACTTTTTCTAAAGAGTGTGAAAAACAAGAGGACGAAGGAAACCGATAAGAAACAGACGATGGAAGGCGAGCATGAGAAGGGAAAGCAGTGAGGGAGGATGCAGATGGCGGTGCGGAAGGGGATAAGGTGGTCGCTTGTGCTTGAAGCTCCGAAGGGAGCTCTAAAATCCTGGAGAGGACACGCAAAACACATGATTCACTCCACGCTTCTCCAGATCAATCTGCTGTCCTCTCAACATCTTAGCGCGACTCAAACATGTCTTTCCCGCGGTGGCCATCTGGGAGTCTAGGAACTATCGACAGAGGTTATCTTGTCACGGATGCTAAAGCGCCACCTCCACCTCCCGCACGGGGGCGAGAACAGAACAGTGGGGGAGAGAAAGTGTGTGGCCCCCCGATAGCAAGCGGTGAATACAAATGTGTGAGAGCGAGCACACGTTTTGCTTCAGAGAGAGGAAAGTAGACACAGGCACAGGCTGCCTTATCTCTGTAATTGGCACGGGGGGGTCAGAGCGGCAGGCATAGATAATCATGGCTGGGGGTCATAATCTGCTCGCCGCTCCCCTCCCTCCCTTCTTGTTTCTCTCCTGTCGTTGACCCCTCCCTCGCCATCACAACCACACACTCTCTTACACAAACCCGTCGTTTGTGATGCGGCACCGTGTGGGGGGGCTACTTTGGATGTGGACGCCCACAGTGGGGGGCTTTTTTACTGTTCTGTCAGCGTGAGGCGGCGTCCTCAACTGACCGCCAGACCCCCCACTTACCGCTCCCCGATCCTCGACACGCACCCACACAAATACACCTACCCTCCTCCAGGAAAAACATCTATTCTCCGATCCTACAGTGGAACAAGGGGAGCTACTTCACAGGGGGGGGAGCAGCACTTGATAGATTAAAGGTAGAGAAATGTAGGTTAGACTGGGAGGGAAGAAAGGAACAGGAAAGATGGACACAGGAATGAGGAGTGAGAAGAAAGAAACGGCGGGCCTTGATGTAGACGTCTCCTCGCGTTTCTATCAGCGTTATCTGCTCATATCTTCCGCTTCCATCACGGCATCATAGCTGTTAGCAGATGACTGCCATTTAGATGACACGCGTGCCGGGCACACCCGCACACACACACACACACACACACACACACACACACACACACACACACACACGCGGCTTTTCGTTAGATCCGCGGCGATAGGCCCCGCGCTCCTTTTGAGATAGAAAAATATGATAGCTTAAGATAGGAGCCAAATGACATTATCGTCAAAAGAGGTCTTATCCTGATAACTCTGAAGAGCAAAGTAAATCCTGTCTCTTGCCATAGAAACCACATTAACGTCTGCAGCCTTATGTAACCGCCGCCGCTTTGCTTTTGCACAAAAATAACAAGTCCATATGGGTCACTCCGTCGAAGAACCCTCAGCACTTCTCATAAACTGCATTCCACAGCAGTAGAGGAGTCGTTCCTGCTTCCATTCCCACATATGGTGTGTGTATAATAACCATTTGGTAAATGAGGCTGCAATGTTGCCTGCAGTGAGTGACTGAGGCAAAGAAGGATTTAAAAAACTCCATCCAAACACA
>CAKAOH010021180.1:0-18175 GCA_916701665.1 Sebastiscus tertius | reverse complement strand
TACTACTACTACTACTAGACTACTACTATTACTACTACTACTAGCCTACTAGTACTACTACTACTACTAGACTACTACTACTATTACTACTACTACTAGCCTACTACTACTACTACTATTACTACTACTACTACTACTAGCCTACTACTACTACTAGATTACTACTACTACTACTACTACTACTAGTACTACTACTACTACTAGACTACTACTATTACTACTACTACTAGCCTACTAGTACTACTACTACTACTAGACTACTACTACTATTACTACTACTACTAGCCTACTACTACTACTACTACTACTAGCCTACTGTAGCCGTGTGCCTTGGGTTCGTCTAACTGATATAACATAAAAATAACAAACGCCGTGGTGAATGAGCAGTGAGCAGCAACGGCCGCCAGCTTTATTCAATTCTCCTGCCACACCACAACTCCTCCGTAGCAGAAGCTCCCCCCCCTCGTCTTCCTGCCCTACGGCAACAGGAAAGGACCAAACATCTACTTCGCCAAAATACAGTTTAACCCATTAACAAGTGTCGGAGAGTCTGTTACACATCTCCCCCCCTCAACTGTAAACGTCCCCGTTTCTTAACTCAAATAACAATAATAAACAGTTTATTCCAGGATCTGTGTAAACAATACCTCTTATAAAACAGTGCTTAACTTCGGCAAACATTTCAGTGCAACAAGGTTACAACCTATAAAACTCAGAACCTGACAAAGTCTTTAAGGTGCGAAGCTACTCCTCCAGAAGCCAGCACCTGCACCACCCGATAGGGGCCCCTCCAGTGTGGCGCCAGTTTGGTGCGGCTCTCTGTGGGGTTATTTAGCCATACCAGCGCACCCATGCTGTAGGCACGGTGGCAGCTACACTCATCATAATACAGTTTCTGTCTCTCATGTGCTTCTGCCACGTTGAGCCTAGCCATGCTGAATGCTGACTCCAGCCGCTCCGCCATGGACAACACATACTCTGGTGGCGATCCAGGGCCCCGGTAGTCCAGAATGCCAAGGGACACACACACGTCAGCTGGAACCCGGGCCTCGCGTCCATGCATGAGGTAGAAGGGAGTGAACCTTGTACTGGAGTGCTTGGAGGTGTTGTATGCAAAAGCAACTTGCTTCACATAGGTGTCCCACTCACCCCCATGAGTAAGCAACATCTTGGTCAGCTGATCGATCAGAGTTCGGTTATGATGCTCCACCATGCCATCCGATTTGGGGTTGTAGGCAGTGGTGCGTGTTTTCTTTATGCCCAACAGCTTACAGAGGCTCTGAATTACCTCTGCCTCAAACTGGTGGCCCTGATCACTGTGGAGAACTTCCGGGACTCCATGCACTAACACATAGTCCTCAAACAGGCAATGGGCCACTGTTTGAGCTGTCTGGTTCTGTAGGGCGTACAAGTTTACAAACTTAGTGAAGTAGTCCTCCACTACTAAAATGTATCTGTTTCCCCGGGAGGTCAGAGGCAACTCCAAAATGTCCGCAGCCACCCTCTGCATCGGGCGGACAGCCTGCGACCCCTCCATGGGTGCTCTCTGCTTGGGAACTGGGCACCTCTGGGTCTGACAGGCTCTGCATTGTTCACACCACTGTTTAATGTCTCTCAACATAAAGGGCCAGTAGTAGGATTGTCTGGCCTTTTCCCACACACGTTCCGCTGAAAAGTGTGCGGTGGCCGCCCCCCAATGTAACTGCTGCAGGAGCTCCGGCACCATGGAAGGGGGAATCACCACCTGAATTTGCTCCTCCCCCGAAGATGCAGAATGCACTGTCCGACACAGCTGTCCCTCAATGAGTGACAGATGGTTAAACTCAGTCCATAGTTTCCTCAGATCAGCAGAGGACCCCCTGAGGAGCCTGCAAGGCGGTCTCGTTGTGCCCTGCTCCAACCTAGCCAACACTGTGCTAATGTCTGTGTCCTCGCGCTGCAAGGGCAGCAGCTCCGAGTCCCTGATGGAGAGAGAGTAGGTAGGCTCCGGGTTCATGTGTGTCGTGTCTGGAGATGAGGAGCAGTTTGGTTCCTCCACAGCGGCAATGGTGAGCCCCCCAGCTGGAGTGTATGGGTCAACAGGGGGAGGGGAAACAGGCCGGCGGAACAGTGCATCGGCATTGTTATGACGGGAACCGTCCTTGTGAATCATGACCCAGTCCAACGGGTCCAACTCCAAAATCCACCTACTCCTCCATCCCGTGGGGTCATGGTCCATAGCCATGTGCCTGAGGCCCAGCAGAGGACGATGGTCAGTTATGATTGCGAAAGTTGACAGTCCCACATAGTGTTTGAATTCACGTACTGCCCACACGACTGCCCACAGTTCCCGATCGAACGTGGACCACCGCTTTTGTGTGAGGGAGAGAGCCTGGCTGGCGTAGGCCACTACCCTCTCGAGCCCCTCAACTTCCTGTGCCAGCACCGCTCCCACTGCATCTTTGGAAGCGTCAGTGCAGATTTTAAATGGGAGTGCAAAATTTGGCAGCATCACCACCGGAGCGGAGATAAGCACCTGCCTGAGGTAGGTAAAAGCCGCCTCACACTCAGCAGTCCACTCAAAGGGCACATTTTTCCCTACCAAGTGATTCAGAGGTGCAGCATGTTGTGAAAAGTTTCTCACGAACCTCCTGTAATATGAACAGAGGCCCACAAAAGCTCTAACCTCAGAGGGGGTGCAGGGGGTAGGCCAGGTTCTCACCTTTTCAGTATTACGAGGGTCTGGGTGGAGGCCCTGCCGAAAGACCACATGGCCCAGGAAAACCACATGATCCTTGGCGAAGTGGCATTTTTTTGGATTGAGCTTCAGGCCAGCCCATTGTATCCTGGACAGAACCTCCTTGAGGTGAAGGAGGTAACCCTCGAACGAGCGACTGTAAATCAGTATATCGTCCAAGTACACCATGCATATATGCCAAGGGAGGCCCCTCAGGACGAGCTCCATCATACGCTGGAAGGTGGCCGGAGAGTTGGTCAAACCCATAGGCATAGCTCGCCACTGGTACAGCCCCCTGCCAGTTGTAAAGGCCGTCAGTTGTCACTGTCCTCCTCCGCTACTTCCACCTGCCAGTAGCCATTCGAAAAGTCAAGTGTGCTGAACCAGGATGAGCCAGCCAGGGCATCAAGGCTGTCATCCACTCGTGGAAGTGGGTGTGAGTCTCTGATCGTCACTGAGTTGAGGCGACGATAGTCGATGCAAAGCCTCCACTGTCCCCCTTTCTTTCGAACTAGCACCACCGGGGCTGCCCAGGGGCTGCAGCTCTCCTCCACGACTCTGTCACTCAGCAGACCAGCCACCTGCCGCTCAATCTCCGTTCTTTTCTCAGGAGATGTGCGATAGGCACGCTGTTTGGTAGGGGGGTGGTCACTGGTTCTAATACGGTGTTTCACTAAGGTGCACTTGTCCGTGTTTCTGCCAGACAGCTTGAAAACATCAGTAAATCTATGAAGTAGTTCCGACAGCTACGCCCTCTGCTGCTCTGTGACCGGTGAGTCATCCAAGTTGACCGAGCCTGCTGCAGATGGCGGTGTGTTTACATTCATGTCCGTGTGACTGGGGGGTGCTATCCTTTTCCCCCACAGGGTGGAGCTCCCCTTGGTGCAGCCCCCGTTTGAGCTCGACAGTCCTGCCTGATGGATTGAGGATGCGGGCTAATGTGACCCCATTTTTCACACTACTCACAGTGTGAGCCACTACTAGCCCCGTCGACTCCGGAATATTGGGTTCCAGATACCCCTCAAAGTCTTTGGCAGGCAAGCTAGCACCACCAGGGGAACAAACAGTCACTGGCACTAGGACCTCACTCAGGGGGGGAATGGTCATAACATCAGCAAGGGACACATTACAGCACACAGGAATCATCTCCCCACCCCGCAGTAGGGGCACAGCGACATCCCATAATTGCAACACTCCCCGCCCCAAGTCCAGCAGTGCATGGTTCTTGGTCAGAAAGTCCAGACCTAGCAGAACACTTTGAGTGGAAAGTGTGCTGCCAGCAGGTGGGGCCCAATCGGAAAATAACCTCGATGGTGCCCAGGGTATCCAACATTTGTCCATTAACAGCCCGAGAGTCAACATAGTTCTTTTTCAGGGGCTGGTTCTGCAGGGCAGGGACTGACATACGAAAGGCAGCACTAATTAGTGATACATGAGCTCTAGAGTCCACTAATATGGAGGCTTCGTTACCTTCCACCACACCTCTAACGTAAGATGTGGGACGGTCATCACAGTCCACATTAGCAGTGTCATTAGTCATGTCGTGTTGCAAGGGGCCCTCAGTCAGGAAGGCTGATGTCTGGGCCTCGACACCAGCTACTGACCGTTTCCCTGACGGCCGCTGTCAGCATTCGGCTGCTGTGACAGGAAACGCACACCGCGCTTCCCTGGCTCCTCCTCACGCCGGGACCGCCACCCAGGGCTAGGGCTCCTGCGCCCAGGCGGCTTATTTGCGGGGACCTGCCCAGGTCCAGGGAGTGGTCATGAGGCAGGTGAGGCCCTCTCATCGGAAACAGCCCACGATCTGGAGAGCGGCCCGGTATCCATCATAGGACTCCCTCGACCGACATCCAAACTCCCCACAGGTACAGCCACAGCGTCCCCCTGAGGGTGAGCGGAATCCACGGTCTGTCCTGTCAGTGTTCCTGGCCCTCAGTCTCTGATTCTCATTATATATCTCTTTCATGTCCATTCTCATAGCATACATGTCCTCAGTTAATTTACCAATGGCCCTCTGAAGGCCATCAGTAGCAGACACGGACTGCACGGCTGTATTCTCCCCCAGGGAAGCACCTGCGCATGTGCTCACACAGTCTCTCTGCAGGGCCACCCTGGCATTCTCACAGCGCTCAGCAACAGTCAATGCCTCGTCCAGGTCAGTGGCACCCTGCTCCAGGCACTTGGCTCTCAACGCCGGGTCCAGGCCGGTGAGAAAGCGCCGAAACTTCTCCCTCTGCGCGACGTCTCCGTAGTCTGGGAATGCCTCCGCCACCAGCCGGCTCACGTCAGCGGCATACACCTCCAAACTCTCTCCTGGAGAGCGCACACGAGCAGAGAGGCTGGCTCTGAAGCGGTCCATGAATTGTCTCTGTCCAAACGTTGCTCCGAGCTTCTCCTTAACAGCAGCATAATTATTTTTGACTGCCGCGGGAAGGCTGTCCCACAGTAGAAAAGCCGACTTGCTGAGGCGAGTAGGGAGAATCCTCACCAGCTCATCACTACAGTCGCCGCCCTCCGACGTCGCGCCGACAGCCACCTCCAACTGTCTGACCCAGCCGAGGAAACTCTGGCTCCCGTCACCAGCAAAAGGAGCGGGCAGGTCGACTCGAACTTCCCTGCCAGGCGAACTTCTGGCGAACCGCGCCATGCTGGGTTTTAAAGGTTCTTCGTCTCCACACCACATGTCAGAAACTACCAACGGCTTGTCAAAAAAACAAAAGACCACCGCTGCCACCAATGTAGCCGTGTGCCTTGGGTTCGTCTAACTGATATAATATAAAAATAACAAACGCCGTGGTGAATGAGCAGTGAGCAGCAACGGCCGCCAGCTTTATTCAATTCTCCTGCCACACCACAACTCCCCCGTAGCAGAAGCTCCCCCCCTCGTCTTCCTGCCCTACGGCAACAGGAAAGGACCAAACATCTACTTCACCAAAATACAGTTTAACCCATTAACAAGTGTCGGAGAGTCTGTTACACTACTACTACTACTACTACTACTACTAGCCTATTACTACTACTGCTATTACTACTACTACTACTATTACTACTACTACTACTACTAGCCTACTACTACTACTACTACTACTACTAGCCTATTACTACTACTGCTACTACTACTACTACTACTTCTACTACTAGCCTACTACTACTACTACTACTAGCCTACTAGTACTACTACTACTACTACTACTACTACTATTACTACAACTACTACTACTACTACTACTAGCCTACTACTACTACTACTACTAGCCTATTACTACTACTGCTACTACTACTACTACTTCTACCACTAGCCTACTACTACTAATACTAGTATACTACAACTACTACTAGCCTACTACTACTACTACCACTACTACTAGCCTACTACTACTACTAGCCTACCTGTAGTGGAGTATTTTACAGTGTGATATTAAAACAAACCCACCTCATCTTCAACCGCTTATCCGCGGTTGGGTCGTGCGGGAAACACAGTGTGATATTAGTAGTTTAAAATGTTGGGCCTACTCAGATCTGGTGGTACTGTGAAAATACTCCATTACAAGTAAAGGTCATGCATTCAAAGTTTGACTTGAGTAAAAGCACAAAAGTATTTGTATCAAAATATATTAAAGTACAAAGAGTAAACATGCTCATTATGCAGAATGGTCAAATTTGTGAATTCTAATTATTGATGCATTAATGTGTTCATTACTTTAATATTGATGTAGGTAAAGGTGGAGCTAATTTTAATTACTTTATAAAGCCTACTTCTGGCTAGCTTAACCCTCATCCTACCAATGGGGGTCCCCTCAGACCCCATTTATACTTGTTGTCATATCTCATACGCACTTTATTCTATCATTCTATTTTTTTCATGACTTTGTCAAACAATTTGTTCCTAATGATTTCGTATCATTGTTTTCTGTTTCTGTTTTATAGAATAGATAGATCAAATGAAATGGGTCCTAATTTAAAGAAGGGGACACTATCAGGGGGTACAGGGGCACTCAGTCAGTCACTGTGAAGGAGACAGATACAGATCTCCTCATGTGCTCTGTCTGTTGTTATTTCATACAATATGCAAATTAACTGTAACCTTCCTAAAATAATAATAATGTGTGGTTTTTCTTCAGATGAAATTAATTACATAACTAATAATGTTTGAGAAGAAATAGGTTAACATTTTGCTATGATGGTTGGTTTTTACAGTAGTTTATTTGTGGGGTCCCCAGGTAGCCCCCGTCGGTAGTCATTTTATGTTAAATATGCTGGTAGGATGAGGGTTAATCTATAATAATACATCATCATTCTTTTTTAATTTATATTTTATATTAATAAATAATAATCCAAAATCTGAAAAGAAACTAGTAACCTAAAGCTTTAAAAATAAATGTAGTGGAGTAGTCGAAGTAGAAAGTAGCATAAAATGGAAATACTGAAGTAAAGCGGAAACATTGTACTTAAGTACACTACTTGAATAAATGTAGCCTAGGTCAGTGGTTATCAAATTGGGGTCCGGGGACCCTCAGGGGTCCTTGTGGGGGTTCCAGGGAGTCCCCAGCAAAAAAAGCAAATAATTTAGGAAGACACACTGAGAGAATGTTTGACTATTTTGGTCATGGGTTTAATTCACTTTCTATAATAAAACATTTAACAACAAAAGTCATATCAGATGGGGGACCCTAGAACGAAATCTTATCAAATGGGGGTCCAGGGTCTAGTTTGTGTCAGTTTAGGGGTCTGTGACGTGAAAAAGCTTGGCCTAGGCTACTGACCCCCATCACTGAAACTCATCATATGTTTTTTAAATGTTAAATTACAAGCCACAAAGAAGCTAGTAGGCCTAACTATAGCTGTGAAATCAATAATACATCTCTCTCTCTCTCTCTCTCTCTCTCTCTCTCTCTCTCTCTCTCTCTCTCTCTATTTTGGTGCTTCCTCGCGCTGCCAAGCCCCTGACGTAATGCTCCGCTGTTAATGATTAGCATGTGGAAACGAGCAGCGCGAGCCTCCCTACATCAAGGCGGCCGAAAGGTAGCCGGAAGTTGACATGGTCCTCCCTTCAAAATAATAGTAACCGTTGGTATCTGTCAAACGGTTGTTTGAGGTTGCATACAACTATAAACACCAAAATAGTGAGATTAAGATTATGTACAGGGGTGGAGGAAGTACTTCCATCTTTTACAACAGTGTAGAAATAATTTGTTTGAAATAAAATTGTACTTAAAGCAGCAGGGAGTAGAATTGGAGCAAATATGATTAAAAAAGTTACTTTTATACTATATCCTGACAATAGTGCATGAGACTGGTAATCTGAAATAAATCATGTGCCTCTGTGTCCTCCAATGTTCCTAATGGCATCTGCAAGATTTCACAGACCGGAGGAAAACAACCAATTAGAGCCGAGCTGGAGTCTGCTGTCTCTGAACAGCTGTCAATCACTAGAAAACTCTGATCAAATGGTCAAACTAGGCAGCGCTGATCAAATATGAATCAATATTCTGTTACTGTAATGCCTATTTCTCTCCTCAGATGTTTTCAGAATCATCTTGTAGTGCACGGTTTGGCTGTTAAATGAGAAAGTTTGTGACCCGGCAGCCATGTTGAGATCTGCTGAGGAAATACCAAGCACCGCCCACCAGCTGGAGCACAGCCAATAGGAACGCTCTCTCTCGGAAATGACCTGTGATTGGTCAAAGTCTCCCATCAAGGGCTAGATGTTCTGAAAACAGAGCCATGAGGAGGAGCAGAAGTCTAGTTTTCTCTCAGAACACTTGAATTACAATATGCTGAAAGGTTATTATGGGATTTTTGCCCAATGATGCCAAAAACGTTCTACCTACTGAAGCTTTAAAGGGTTAGTGTTGTAGGATTTGGTTTCGCCGCACTGCAGTACTTTATTTTGAAAGCTTTCAGCGGAAATCATGCACAGCTTCCGTCCATCTTGACCGTGCTGCTTTAGTTTATTCCAGACCAGAGCAGCCAAGCAGCCCGTCTGCTGGGGAGAGACTGAGGAAAAGTTAGTCAAGATGGCAAATCCCACAGAGCCGGAGTGAAGGGGCACCGCTCCCCGGAACAAGCTGAGCCTGCCGCCGGTACCGAGACAGACCCAACCGGTCCTGAGACCAAGCCAGCGATGCACACTGCTCCAGGAGGTGAGAAGCACCGAGCTCGGTTCACCGGTTCTCGCACAATTCCAACATTCAAACTGAAGTTTCTAAAAAAAGATTTTGTTGTTTTGTCCACTCTCCCTTTCGGCTTCAGTATTTATCATAGAAAGAAACCCTAACCTGCTATCTATCACAACCACACTTGTTGTTAAAAATCCAATCTTTTACCAGTAACGAGCTCGTTCATCTGTGTTAACGGTTAGTGGGTTATTGTAGTAGTAGTGGGTTAGTGGGGATTCATAGTTCATGTTTCTGCTGACGGTGTTTGAATGTGTAACTTTGCTAACTTCGGTTAAAGTTCCATGGTTCTTTGACGGGGAAGTTGTAGATAGAAACGCGTATACAGATGAGGTTATTCTTTTTACAAACTGCTCACACACACACACTCACACACACATACATACATATCCGCCAACGGTCATTCTCTGTGTGCTGATGAAGCAAAGTGACAGTTTTAGACGGCGGCTAACGCTCAGTGTGCTCCTACAGTCTGCTCTTAGCGCACTCTCTTCTGGCTGAATGCTCACTACTGCAGCCAGTTCTCGGTTTCAAAGAAGACTAAGCTGTTATTAAAATAACGGAGGGAAGTCGCTGCTAAAGTCCCAGCAGTACGCCGCCCTGCCAACGGCCGCCGTCGGTAACCCGGCGTCCTTCCTTTGGAACATTGTGGGATGCAGCGCCAGTAGTACCGACAGCTGTATTTTTAGGAATGGGTGGATACCAGAAACGAAAATAATTTATTTTTGTCTCGGCGGTGAATGCCACAGGCCTATGCGCACAGGCGATGGTCAAGAGGCGACCTATAAAGCCATGTATGAGTCTTTGAAGGCTGTTTCCCCTCATATTGCAGCAGCACAAAGTGTGCAGAGCTGAAGCAACAGGGACACTGTCGCATTTCTAGTGAGGCTGTGTTCTCTAGTGCACTGTAAAAGTCATTGCATATGTATGAAAGAGAGCATATGTATGAAAGAGAGGGAGAGGCGTGTACAAAGAGCCCACATTGTCTGTTATAAATATGTTTTTCATTCCTCCCCTAACTTCTAACATCCTCCTGCAGGCTTAAGAGGGATTCCCTGAAGAAAAATGCCAGTGAGGCTGAAGCTGATGTGACACAGCGTGTGCTGGAAGAAAGCTGACTCATCGAATATCAATCCCTCTGGGAGCGACTAAGCAGCAGAGAGCAGCTCATATCACCTAATGCCTAGCTAGAAGAGAGCCTCGCATCCCCCTCACACACCAAGGGAGATTATCAGACAGGAGAAGACATAGCAGAAACCCCCTCCAGCAGGAATATATCCAGCACCGGCTGCAGGCAAAACACATTTTGGCACCGGAAGGCCTAACAGTGACTGCTATCCCTGCCGCCAGCAAAGCTAAGAATGGCATCCCAGTGCTTCAGCTGAACCTCATAAACTGACTGACATCAACGATAAGACCACTGTCATCCTCCCATCAGTTTCACCCCAAACCATCAGTTTTGGGGAGGTCGCTCCCTCTCAGCCCAGCCCGGCACCACCACAGTCAGCCAGCCTTCACCCCGCCTCGCAGACCATGATGTTTCGCGATCAGGTGGGTGTGCTAGCCAGCTGGTTCAAGGGATGGAATGAGTGCGAACAGACGGTGGCTCTGCTGTCCCTGCTGAAGAGGGTGAGCCGGACCCAGGCCCGCTTCCTGCAGCTCTGTCTGGAGCACTCCCTCGCCGAGTGCACCGAACTGCAGGTCCTTGAGGGAGAGGCCAACAACCCAGGTAGGACAGCTAGCTGCTCAGACACTGTCAACTGCTACATCATCCACGAAGACATGATGATGAAGAGCCATTTACAGGCATTTACAGACCAGAGTCATTCATTTGTTTGTCACAGACTGCATTTTGTCCTTAGGTTTGTCTTATCACGAGGGCAAGGAACTATGAAATAATACATTTGTTATTGGTAAATAAACACTTAATTTTGTAGATTAATTTTAACAAGGGCTGTCAAAGATAATGCGTTAACGCAAATTAATTTTAAAGCCACTAATTTCTTTAATGCATTAACGCAACTTCCGATTTTTTATTAACCTCTTAAAAAGCTGACGAGCCCCTGGTTTAGTGGGCTCAGTTTTAATGCTGGAATGAATACCGTGGCATCATATAAAACTAGAAAACCTAAGGAATCCATTGGTACCAACCATGTTACAGTAGCTCGCTGCGAAGGAGGTTAAATAACGCTCCAAAGGTATGCTAAATCTTGGCGAGGAAAACTGGCATGACCATTTTCAAAGGGGTGAAAATGGGTTCCATGGGTACCCACGAGTCTCCCCTTTACAGATATGCCCACTTTATGATAATCACATGCAGTTTGGGGCAAGTCATAGTCAAGTCAGCACACTGACACACTGACAGCTGTTGTTGCCTGTTGGGCTGCAGTTTGCCATGTTATGATTGGAGCATATTGTTTTATGCTAAATGCAGTACCTGTGAGGGTTTCTGGATCAATATCTGACATTGTTTTGTGTTGTTAATTGATTTCCAAAAATAAATATATACATACATTGCATATTTTCCCACTCTCATGTTCATAAGAGTATTTAATACTTTCCATTTAAGGGACATTTTGAACAGATAAAAAATTTGCAATTCATTGCGATTAAATATTTCATTCTATTGACAGCCCTAATTTTAACATATGTCAGACTACTGGGAATAGGCACAGACGAGAATATAGCTGTTTTCCCCTTCTGGTCTTCAAGCAATACATCTTCACTTCAGTAGTTTAGTTTTTATGATATTCATTGTTGATACCGTAGTTATTGTCGCATTACTTCTGCTTCAGGCTGCATACTCATTTGTTTTCTGAGAAAGAGAAACAGAAATCAAATTCACCAATCTTTCTACTTTTTTCTCTTTTGCCCACTTAAATATGCAGAGGGCTTTCAAGGACATGTTTTCCCAAAGGACTATATTCCCTGACCTTGGAGCAAACACACACACATATACAGGCTCCATGCAAGCATTAAAAGACATTTCCTGTCCAAAACATTCCTGCAGATCCATCAAGAGTGAATAGCTGAATCACTGATGGTATGAAACTGTGCAAAGTGTTGCGCTGAACCGTAGTCAGTAAATGATTGTGGAAGGAGGTTGGGGTTGCGTCTTGTGTTAGCTCAGCTGGCACCGTGGCTGGCGATGTCTGTCATTCAGTCAGTCAGTCAGTCAGTCAGTCAGTCAGTGTGCCAGCCTATAGCGCTGTAGCTCTCTCTGGGTTGGTATCGCGCCAAGGCACCCAAGGGGGGTTCTGGCTGGGATTTGTTGCATCAGACTGCAGTGTGGCCATGGAAACAAAAACCCTGGCAACCAACTGAGCTCATGAAAAATAGAAAGAAGTGCTGCCGCTGCGATGGAGAGCAGGCATCTGTGTGTACCTATGGCAACATCTGTATGCAGTAACACATCTGCTGGCTTACACTGGGGTGACATAATGGCCCTGCCCCGCAATGACACTCACACATATTACACAGAGTTTCCATCAGGGTTTACAATGGGCAGGGGCTGCAGTTAATGCAGGCTGCTCTTTGTTATTGTTTAATACGAAGCCGGAGACATCAAAGCTCACTACATGAAGTTTCCCCAGTCGACCCCTCCCAAAGTCAGGCTGGTTCATCCTGTCAGAGATCAAAGCAGATTGAAGACACGGGGAGATGGTGGTGGGGGGGTGTTGACATCTTCGTACAACTCAACAACACGTTTTTATCTCCTTTTTATGTGTCACAATACAGTGCATCATGTGTGAGTCAAAGAGACATTGTCTTGGGATCTTTGTGGTGATACTTGACTCACTGTCATAATTCACACTTATATTCTGGTGAAACTTAATTTCCCAGCTAGTAAGACTCTGATTTATGGTCTAGGTGGAAATGAAACATGAAGGGGATATACCTGTGGGTGGAAGAGGGTAGTTTAGGTTGTTTGTGTAAAATAACATAATGAAAAGGTCTATGGGTTAAAGAATAATTTCACTTGTAGCGTACACTTGTAGCATACACTTGTAGCGTACACTTGTAGCGTACACTTGTAGTGTACACTTGTAGCGCACTAGGGCCTTCCCAAATACAATTTTTTGGACTTTGAAGTTTCAGTGAGAAATATTCAAAAGTATTCAAAGCTTCAGGACAGTGCCGCTGCCACACTATTGTAGAAACACGCACCTCTACACGTAACAAACAGTGATATCCGTCTGAGAATAACTAATAATAATTAATGTTGAATATTAATAATGAATGATGTTGAGGGATTATTCCTTATTTCATGGGCTAGTTTGGGATTTATACATTATTTTATATATATATATATATATATATATAAATATGTATATATATATATATATATAAATATGTATATATATATATATATAGTATGTACTGTACTGTATACAGTATATACTGTATATATATCTATAAATAGACAAAGCATTCAAATACTGATTCGGAGGTTGATTTCCATGACACCACCAAAGCTTCGAAGCATTTGGACCAGCCCTGTAGCCCACGCTTGTAGCCCACGCTTGTAGCCCACGCTTGTAGCCCACGCTTGTAGCCTACGCTTGTAGCCCACGCTTGTAGCGCACGCTTGTAGCCCACGCTTGTAGCCCACGCTTGTAGCACACGCTTGTAGTGCACACGTACACTTTAACAGGGTGGATGTCTGTGGATATGGAGTCATTTATCATCAAGGGTGAGGGGCTGGACAGGTAGACCTGGAATCCACATCACAGGATATTGTCACACTTGCCTTGATTATGTTAATAATTTAGTTTTAATTGACTGTGATTTACAAATCCTTCATTTAACACTAGCAATGTGGCTTTCTGAAAGTTAAATATGTTGCAAACAGTACAAAGAAATTATGTTATGAGACCTAAATAATGCTGGTGCTTTTTTTCTTTTTGCTGCACACTCAGCACATTCTGTGACCTCATCCTATTTCAAATGATGAACCAAATTCATTTTCATAATTGCACGTTTTTAACTGTTTATAGCTTACTTGCTTTACTACAAATCATGTTTGCTGAAGCCAGATTATTCCCAAACAGAAGACTCAAACAGAAGCATCAGTTGATTCAGTGTCTTAAAATGAGTCTGGTTCAACATTAAGGCTTGTGTTATTATTTTATTTTGTACAGTCAAGAATGAACTGAAGCAGAAGGAAGGATTTCACCAAACATAATTACCAGATTGGATCATAGAGAAATTTACTGTTCAGGCTTTGTGCCTCTGAACAGACTGATGATGATGATGGCCTGCTCTCTCTGTGTCATCAGGTCAGGGATTTATGTGAGGTAACCTTGTGGTTTGCAATCACTGACTACATTTACATAAACAATAATATTTTAATACAAATACATGAAGTCCTAACTCAAGAACATTCTCTTGTAATTTTCTAGTTGACTCTTTGATCTGATCCGTTCTGGTAAGATCAAGCGGAGGCGTCCTTCATCTGACGTCATCGGACTCTTTTTCAAATAGTGTCAGACAGCTGTTCAGCTTGTCCTACAGTTTATTGCTTAGCAAAGATTTGCATTAAAGGTCCCATATTATGCTCATTTTCAGGTTCATACTTGTATTTTGTGTTTCTACTAGAACATGTTTACATGCTGTAATGTTCAAAAAACCCGTCATACTGTCTGCCTGAATATGCCTGTATTTACCATCTGTCTGAAAAGCTCCGTTTTAGCGCATTTTGACGGAATTGCAACAGAATTGCGTTGCTAGGCAACAGCTTGGGTCCATGTTTACGTCTTGTCGGCTGATGACATTCACATACAATGCAACCAGGAATAAACTGGTACACATTTAGAATATTTACGTTTAAAATTATGTCAAGGGTCTTAATATTGTATATTCGTGACATCACAAATGGGCAGAAAACAGCTTGTTTCAAACGAGTTTCTGAAAAGGGGCTGTGTGTATTTACCTGTGGATTGAGTGTTTCGATACTTTCACAGTATTTACTTAAGCCTGCTTTATAATAAAAAAACATGAAAATCTCACTTTTTTTATAATATGGGACCTTTAACGCAACTTCAGATTTTTCGGTTGTAGCGGGCTCAGTTTTAAAGCTAGAGTGAAGATACTGGCAACATATGAAACTAGAAAACTATGTCATACTAGCTTGTCTTGAAGGAGGCTAGATAACGCTTCAAACTAATGCAAAATTTTAGCGAGGAAAAACTGACATGTCCATTTTCAAAAGGGTCTCTTGACCTCTGACCTCCAGACATGTGAATGAAAATGGGTTCTATGGGTACCCACGAGTCGCCCCTTTACAGACATGCCCACTTTATGATAATCACATGCAGTTTGGGGCAAGTCATAGTCAAGTCAGCATGTGTATCCACGCTGTTACGGCGTGGACACACATCCAACGTATTAATTTAATTAATTTAATTTCGGCGTCCATATTGACAGGTTAGAGCAGCCACACTACACACGTTGCGTGTCTCTTTTATAGAATAGAGGTCTCGCCTATTTTTAACGCGAGCCGCGCGCGTCTCAGCTGCGTCTCACAGCAACAACAGACAGTGAAGGTGATCTAGTGACTGTATACTAACATCATATCAGCAAGACTTTACTACAGTTTCGAGTTTCGAGTCTATCTGTAGAATATGTTACGGAGATGAAAAAAAGTAAAGACTTATTTTTAAATCAACACTTCCTGCTTTTATTTCAAAATAAAAGCCCTCAGGTGTTTTTTCTATGGACTGAATTCCTTCATTTGTTAACACGAAACTTTTATTCTGAAAATGAGCAGTCAGTGCTGTGACACATGCAGTGACTTGGAGAGCTCCATGAATTAATAAAGTGCGGGGTTTAAATCAACACTTCCTGCTTTCATTTAGAAATAAAAGCCCTCAAGCGTTTTTTCTGTGGACAGAATCCCTTCATTTGTTAACACGAGGCTTTTATTCTGAAATATGTGCCGGACAGTCTTCTAGAACATAGAGTGACTTGGAGAGCTCCATGAATTGATAAAGTATGGGGTTTAAATCAACACTTCCTGCTTTCATTTCAAAATAAAAGCCCTCAAGCGTTTTTTTCTGTGGACAGAATTCCTTCATTTGTTAACACAAGGCTTTTATTCTGAAATATGTGCTGGTCACTATTCTAGAACATAGAGTGACTTGGAGATCTCCATGAATGAATATAGTACGGAGTTTTAATTGGGGATTATTACTATTATTTACAAATTACCACACGTTTCTTTACCTTTCTATAAATCACATTTATCATGGAGTTAAATGGCCATTAAAAGGCAAACTATGTAGAAAGAAAGGGCTGACAGCAGCAGCAGACACACAGCAGACACGCAGCTAGTGTGAACACCGGACGCATGTATCACGCAGCCACCACGCCACGCAGCCGCCACGCAGCCGCCACGTGCTCCTGGCGTTGTATGTGTGCCCCAGGGCTTAGTTGGCACACGTTGAACTCTATTTTTGTCCAATCTGTACCTATCAAATTGCAGTTACAAAGCAAACAACTTAGTGCAGTGGAATCGTACATGGAAAACCAGGTTATTCAAGAAATTGTTTTGTTAATAGTGAAAAAGTTACTGGAAGTACTCCACTTCAGATAAAACTGAATATAACTGAGATAATGTTGTTTATGTCAATGTAGTCATTCCATACAGTACAGCTGTTTAGTCTTAACCATGTGTTGGTTTGCCTTTCCCTCATGCTGCTCATCCTTCAGACATGGTCACATCAGTCTGGTGATGAGCTCTGTTGCTTCAAGTTTTGTGAAACTTTAAAATATTGTTAATACACACAGTTCAACAAGTGGGTCTACTGTAATGATTAAATTACAAGGTAATGGTAAAAACTTTTCCCCAGCAAAGATCTTTGATGTGCTTTCAGAACTGGACATCATGCCTACCGAATATCTGTGTGCATATTTCCCTATTTTCAACAAGCATGACTGTGTAATTTCAGTGTCGGCTCCAAATATTCTGTGCAACAAGCTTTGTCCCAGTGGAATCATGCTTAAGGAGATTTTAATGGACTTCTGACTTCTGTACCTCCAGATGAAATTTTGGGCCACGTCCTTGTGTTTTCTCCCACCTGTGTCATTTTGTGGTTGCTTCGTGTCCGCTGATTCAGCTCAATTAGATGGAATCAGTGGGCCCGTTTTCAGTGCTGTAGACTTAACGTCAGGACACATGCTGCTGAAAAGAGGGAGATTGAGAAAGTTGTCTGGTTACGTGATCCCTCTGGTATTTTGTGGTAGCTTGTTTGAGTGCTTATGTGCTAGAGTAAGGCAGATGTATCGGCCTGCTGTTTTACTGGGCCAATGCTGATCTTGTATTGATTATGAGGTATTTTCTAGTTGGAAGTTATTTCTTACCACAGCTATACAAGGAGCATAAAGACCTTTTAAAAAAGCATATTCGTTTTTTGTGTGTGTTACTGCTTTGTAAGTCTTTCTTGATGCATTTCTAAAAAGCTCTGCGGTGATCATTGTTGTTCAGTTGTTTCGTAAATCTTCCTTAAAAGGCTCATCTTTCTTTAAAAAGGTGCTGCCCTGTAATAATTTCTTGGCATACAATAGGAATAAAACCTGCATTTTGATCATTTAAAAAAACAATTTTGACAATGCAAGTCTAAAAATAACTTGCATGCAAACAACTTTTTAGTATCTTTGTCACATTGTTAAAGGGACTGTTTGTAACTTCTTACACGTATAATTCATTGCGGGTTGGTGTCCCATGCGCGCTCTCGTGTGGCTACACTGTTTAGACTCAGACTCCAACACAAACTACATGGAAGCACCAAAACCTCTTGGTTGTATCTTGGAAACGGGGGAGATCGTAGCTTTGGTCTCCAGGGCCGGAGTCTCTGCTGTACTCTGCTCCTCTGCCTGCCTTCACTCACACACACCGCACTCGTTCTCGCTATTTCGCTCCATGCTCACGTATATGCGCGCACACTCCACACTGCAGAAGAGTTAGTTTAGCTCTGAGAATATCTAGTGAATGTTCAGTGGACGTTTGTGCAGAAATAACTGCTGCAGCTCCTCCAGACCAACAGAGGTTTCCCGTGTCTTGTGAAGTGACGGGGCTCCGCAGAGAGAAACGTTATCGTCTCCGACCAAAACTCCGGTGTCTCCCCTGTTCCCTCCGGCCGCGGTCGGGAGGCTGAAGCAGGAAAAGCCAACACTAGGATCAGCATTGATTCATGGAGAGACCTTGGTCTGGTCAGCTAACATTACTGCCAAGCAGCTGAAATATAGAGTGATATTGTGCTTTTAGCTGACGTGTGTCTCCTCA
>CAKAOH010021179.1:0-27175 GCA_916701665.1 Sebastiscus tertius | reverse complement strand
CTGTTTGGCGTGGAGAGGAGGTCGTGTTGCTCTGGCTCTATCTGTTTGGCGTGGAGAGGATGTCGTGTTGCTCTGGCTCTATCTGTTTGGTGTGGAGAGGAGGTCGTGTTGCTCTGGCTCTATCTGTTTGGCGTGGAGAGAAGGTCGTGTTGCTCTGGCTCTATCTGTTTGGCGTGGAGAGGATGTCGTGTTGCTCTGGCTCTATCTGTTTGGCATGGAGAGGAGGTCGTGTTGCTCGGGCTCTACCTGTTTGGCGTGGAGAGGAGGTTGTGTTGCTCTGGCTCTATTTGTTTGGTGTGGAGAGGAGGTTGTGTTGCTCTGGCTCTACCTGTTTGGCGTGGAGAGGAGGTTGTGTTGCTCTGGCTCTACCTGTTTGGCATGGAGAGGAGGGTGTGTTGCTCTGGCTCTATTTGTTTGGTGTGATTTTGTGCTATACAAATAAAATTGACTTGACTTGACTTGACTCTGTCATCAATGTTAGCACCATTAGCTGCAAGTCGCATTGTTGAGAGCCACGCAGAGGCAATAGAAATGCTCTGAATTTTGAATTGATCACCTTTAAGGAAGAGTTCGGGCTGGATGGATGGGCCAACAGAGAGTGTGACTTTGACACTGGAGACGGTGGTTTGCACCTTCTTCAACTAACAGTCAGTCTGTCTTGTAGCTATGACAGCTATCATCCCCTAACCGTAACCAAGTCATTTTAGTTGCCTAAACTTAAAAGGGGCAAATCAGAAAACATTTACATGAACAATTTTTATGTGTTTGTAATTCTTGCATGAAAATCAGTAGGAATACAGTTCGACACAATCGGACCTGCCTCTGTTCACCCTCCTCCCTCCTTTTCCCTCCAAATTTCTTCTTTCCCTGCAGCTCCTGTACTCCCTCCCTCTCTATCTGAAATCTCCCTGGCCTCCATCACTTTCACTTTTCACTCTCGTATTTCCCACTGCTCTCCCAATACACCCCACTCGCTCCTTCTACTGCAGACAGTTGACTAGCGGCCAGGGTCCGTGAGGCCAAAATGAGAGGAATTTAAACAGGGGGAGAGGTAGAAACAATCATGTCTTTACGGGAAGGATCTGCTCCTTTTCCTCCGGGGCAGCTCTCACTGACCATACATATGGATTACAATCCCCACAGAGCAGCTGCCGGCTCAAACTCTCACTCTATCGCTCTCATCCCTCTTTCTTTCTTTCTGTGTCTCCCTCTCTCCTGCCAGAAATGCCGGTTCTTTGTCCCTCCCTACGAGACTCAAACATACACACACATATACACACACTCCTATACATGCACAATGTAAACAGAGTAGTCACATGAGGGATCAGTTGGGCTACTAAATGTTACTAAACATTGTGGAGCGGCCCACATGTGTAAGATCCCGATTTTCCCTGGAGACTCCCATTATTCATCACCCTCTCCCGGTTTCCTCCCGGGGTCACATTTGGCAATTATTTCACTCTTTTGTCCTGTTTGTTATCTCAACCTGTTTCTGGTACTGTACAGCGTGTATAAGCCCTACTCTTTCCACTCGGACAACAATACAGATTCTTTAAAAGATGTTGTTGTAATAACGTTAATTGTTGCCGTGAAGGAATTTTGGAGGAGCGTCTACACAGTGTGTACAGGAGCTGTGATCTGTAAATATGTTTTCTGCATATGACTGCCACTTTACTTCACACTGCTGACACATCCTCACTAGACACTTTGCCTGTCATGCACAAGACGGCAGCTGCCTTGTCTTTCTACTGAGATCATCTGGGTTATTTTAGCGTTGTTCATAATTTTTACCCGCAGTTTTAAGTCTGATCTTAATCAGTTTCTATTGCTTTAAGTTTGTTTAATCAGTGCCGCTGAGATCGAGCCAGAACATGCACCTTTTTAGGCAGCCTTTTAACCAGACTGTCTTGTCTTTAGAAAAAGACAACATGGTTGGGCTTCAAATTACTTTGTTCCTACAGTTCAAATGTGACTTGACATTGTGATTACGGGACACGAACAAACAAACAGCTGATTGTAAAGTGAAAGTGAAATGTAACACACGGGACACGAACAGCGGTCTCCTGGATGAAAGCCTTGTGTTTGTTGTTGTTTGTGTACAGAACTTTCAGTTTCACTTTCACTTTACAAACAGTAATTTTAAGCCAAACTATGATGTTTTTTTCTTTCCTAAACCTAACAAAGTGGTTTTGTTTGCCTAAATCTAAGCATCGTGACCGCTGGGCTACCCAGTGCTTTAGAAAGTGACGCCAAGAGGTTCTGACAAACCGGCAGTATGTGACGAGTTGGGATGGCCCAACCAAATGATAACCTTGCCAAATGAGAAGCTTTTTCCATCTTCCTTGCAGGAAACTTGTTTATTGAACCTATCGCAATCACACAATCACAATCCCCCGGACGTTACAAATATATACAATGAATAGTTTACGAAATGGATGTTTATCCCCTGGGCATGTATTTCATACATATTCTTGCATTTATTTGTGCTTGTTTCAGTGACTGAGTTAAAGGTCCCATCTTGTAAAGAGTGAGATTTGTATGTCTTTTATAGTATAAGGCAGATTTAAGTGATATATAAATACTGTGAAAGTATCAAAACGCAAAATCTACAGATAAATACACACAACCCGTATTCAGAAATGGTGCGTTTGAAACAAGCCGTCAGGATTTCTGTACATTTGTGATGTCACAAATCTACAATATTTAGACAATTTCACAGTTTTAAACGTAAACATTCTAAATGTGTCCCAGTTTATTTCCTGTTGCAGTGTATGTGAATGACATCAGCTGACAGGAAGTAAACATGGACCCAAGCTGTTTCCTAGCAACGTAGTTACGTTACCATTCCGTTAAAATGCAATAAAAAGGAGTGTTCTTATAGATGGTGGATACAGGTATATTCAGACAGACACTATGAGAAAAATAATGTGTTGTTTGAACATGAAAGCATCTAAACATGTTCAAGTAGAAACCCAAAATACAAGTATGAACCTGAAGATGAGCACGATATGTCCCCTTTAAGTGTGGAATAGATTGGAGCTATCTGTTTTCCTCAGTAGGTGGGTCGGGGGGTCCTCCCCATGGCATACAAGCTCTATAATTGATGCTTTCTTGCCACTCTGGCACCTTATTTACATTCAAAGTACATGTCTTAATCATATCTCAATATATCATGTCCCAATCATCTAAAGCATGTTACATGGTCGCGACACTATTGCAGTGACAAATTTATTATATATGCTGATGAATCACTACTGTCTGTAAAACATTCAGCGTATAATCAAGATCGCTCTAATCTTCCAAAGAGAAAAAAAAGAACACAGTGTTGTGTCCTCTGTCATCCTGTGGGTCTCTGTCTCTCTGATTGTCCAACATACGGATGCCAGCCTGCAGCCTGCCAGCTGCCAGGGAAACACAGCTAAGAGCCAGACCCACCAGGGAGGCTGAGGACCAGAGCCACGGTGCCATACGCTGCTCAAATCTGTCCTCGGAAGCCTTGCTCCTCAACCTACACAGTCAACTCCCAAATACAGAGATTCACCAACACGGCAGAGACACAACTAGAGAAATCTGATCTAAATCATAACAACCAACATCTTTTTTGATGGAGGTCCCTGAATCTAAATCTTATCAAATGGGGGTCTGCGACCTAATGTGTATCAATTTAGGGGTCCTTGACACGAAAAAGGTTGAGAACCACTGAGATAAAATACTGAGCAATGCAAGAAGGGAAATACACACTTAACACACACCACTACTACTACTACTACCACTACTAGACACACTAAAAGAACACAAAAGTAAAGGAGTCTGGAGAACGACGCAATAGCTTCATACAACCTTCGATGCTTTCTGTCTTCTTAATTAAAGTAAAAAGTAAAAATATCACACACACACACACACACACGGTGTGTTTGACAGGTGTATTCAAGCTAAATTAGGGTCAGGATGTAGTAGTAAAGACTGGTCATTTAAAAGTATTGGTTTTAAAACAAACAAAACAAAAACTGACAAAAAGATGTTCACATTAATTTGGCTATCAGAGTACTCTAGTTCTTAAAAAGAAGCTTCCAAAAGTGTTCAAAATTGAATCCTACATTAGTATATGTTTTTTTTCATATTATCATGTGCTTACCAATTAATATCTTGCTAACACACATTATTAAAGGGACTGTTTGTAACTTCTTACACATATAAATCATGTCGGTGTCCCATGCGCACTCCCGTGTGGCTACGCTGTTCCAACACAAACTACACGGAAGCACCAAAACCACAAAGTTATATCTAGTGAAGCCCGTCTTGCAAAACAGTGTTAACTCTTCGTGCTCCAGACCCCTGACCACGGCCAGAAGACACAGGTAGCTTTGGTCTTCAGAGCCGGAGTCTCTGCTGCTCTGCCTGCTTGCCTTCACTCACACACCGCGCTCGTCCTCACTCGTTCCACCTCTCACGTGCATGCGCGCACACTACACACTGCAGAAGACGGGAGGCTGAAGCAGGAAACACAATATCAGCATTGATTCATGGAGAGACCTTGGTCTGGTCAGCTAACATTACTGCCAAGCAGCTGAAATATAGAGTGATATTGTGCTTTTAGCTGACGTGTGTCGCCTCACTGTTTTGACCGATGCTCGTTCATGTCTATGTAGAGCGAGCACAAGCGCGAGCAACAGGACGCTGACTTTCGTTGACTTAACAGCCACAGGTGAGTTTCTGATTCTTACATAGAGTCCCTTTAACTTGCTTATTAACAACACAAGAAACGTGTCTTGAGTACACAATTATCTATAACAATATTTGCACTCCAGTTATATAAATCCCATCTTTCAGACCTTTGGGAGGCGTCATGGATTAACTGAAATCCCTGAAGTTTTAGGTTGTCAATGAGCTTCCTCACCCAGCCGTTGTACTCAAATCTGGTTGTAAACACTGTGACCTCACGAGCATCAAACACTTTTCAGAAGATAATACATTTTTGCCGCTGGATTCTAAAAGTATTTCCTCTCCGCATAACTCAAAGTTTAAACAAACGCATGTTGTTTACATGAAAATGTGTGGAGAGCTTTCTGAGTGGGACACACACACACACAGTTCTCTATCCCATGGTCACACCCCACAGACATCATAGCTTTATTTAGTCCTTCACATCAGTAGCAAATCTGGCTTCAGCTGCAGGTTACACACACACACACACACACACACACACTGAAGTGGGACTCCCTCGGCAGAAACTGAACACAAAGAGAGCAGAAACTGGAGATCCCTCCATCTTTTCTGCCCCCCTCCTCTTCCTCCAATGTTTCAAATAAAGAACACGTGCCGCAGTGCTTACCTTCTTTCACCATCCCTTCCTTCACTTTTCTTCTTCTCCTCTCTTCTTCTTTGTGCTTCCTCCGCTCCAGTCTTCCTGTCTGTAGCGGCCGCCTACAACATGCTGGGGCTTGGCTGGAATGGGCCGATCTGCAGAAAGCCTCACTGGTCTGGAGAAAATAAGAGAGAGAGAGAGAGAGAAAAAGAAAGGAAGAGATTCAATCTGCATGTGAGCGGAGAATCGAAAGAAAAGAGAAATTTGAAACCTCCAAGGCTCCAGTAACAATCACCCCCCCTCCCTTCCTCCTCCTCACTGCTGTCTACCTCCATCTCCCTCTCTGCTTCCCTCCCTTTTCCTCTCCTCTCCTCTGCCTCATCTCCCACTCATTCATTTCGTATTCAAGTCACTCACTCCTTCACCCTGTTCCGTTTTCACTTCTTTTCCTGTCTCTTTTCTTCCATTCTTTTCTTTCCCTCACTTCTATTTTGTTCTTCCTCGGACCTCCATGTCTGTCTGGCTCTCCTTGCTCGGTTTGTTCACTTTCTTCTGCTCTGATGCAGTCCAGGTTACATCAGGGTGGAGTGGAGGAAGGGGAGAAAAGTCCAGTTCATTTAGAGACTTTTATGGAGTTCGCATGGCAGACATCCTCAGGGTGCACAGAAATATCAGCAGCACTGAAGTGTAAGCCTGAAGCTGTGCTGGAGACGAAGCAACACCAGGCTGCAAAATGCACATCACTCAAACATGGTCCATATTCTTGAGGTTACTATTGTCTGTATAAAGGTGTTACGAAGAAAAGGTGATATTTTCCATACTCACCCTTTTAAACAAAGCGTGCATCATGGCTTATTAATTATGATTTTAAAGAAAAGAAATTACAGAAACTTTGACTAATAAAGCAGAGAAAAGTGTGTGCGGGAGCAAGTCATTTTTGTATTTGAAAAAGTACATATTGGAGCACCACAAACAATTTTGAGAATGTGCATGTTTACCTCTCCTATAAAGAAAAATGAACCTAACAAACTGAACCTGGATTAAAGTGTCAGTAGGCAGTATATTTTTGGCATCATTGGGCAAAAATTCCATAATAACCTTCCAGCATATTGTAATTCAAGTGTTCTGAGAGAAAACTAGACTTCTGCTCCTCCTCATGGCTCTGTTTTCAGGCTTTAGAACATCTAGCCCGTGACTGGAGACTTTGACCAATCATAGGTCATTTCATTGAGAGAGCGTTCCTATTGGCTGTGCTCTGGTCATGTGACCGAAACTTGGCGTTCCTTCACCAGATTTCACAATGGCGGCGGCGTCACAAACTTTCTCATTTTAAAGCTAAACCGTGCACTACAAGATGATTCTGAAAACATCTGAGGAGAGAAATAATCATTAACGTAACAGAATATTGATTCATATTTGATCAGCGCTGCCTAGTTTGACCGTTTGGTCGGAGTTCGCAAGTGATTGACAGCCGGCTCTCATAGAAGGCAGATCAGCTCTTACTGCTTGTTTTCCTCCGGTCTGTGAGATCTTGCAGATGCCGTTAGGAGCACCGGAGAACACAGAGGAACATGATTTTTTTTAGGTTCCTGTTTCATGCACTACTGTCACCATATAGCGACCGTTTTATAAAAATAACTTTTTTTAATTATATTTGCTCCAATCTCGCCTACTTCAGATATAAAGCATGAGACTGGAGTTATTCCATATTTTCTCTTTGTCAACAAATGCAGCCAAACCAACAACGTGTTAGTCCATCACTTAACACTTGCAGTGCAGTATGGGGAAGACGTCCAACAAGACTTAATCGCTTCCTACAGTAGCAGCACTACAATGATGCTTCATGCTAATTGCTAAATTCTGAGCGCAGGGATCACCAGTCATTAGGATTAGGACACATCGTCTGGGAACCATGAACTGTCTGTACAAAATTTCATGTCAATCCATCCTATAGTTGTAGACAGTGGCGGACTCAGGCTGTCTGAGCGGCAGGGGCAAAAAAACATAAAGAAAGGCACCAGCTGCATGCGTTGGGGCACCAGCCGCATGCGCCATGCGGTGGGGCACCAGCACGCAGAAAGAATTGCTGAAAAACGTCTCACAAAAATTAATTCCCTAAAACAGCTGGTCACTGCCATTTTTAGCATATGTTATTCAAACAGAATGAAATTTGGTGGATTAATCCACATTTTGATGTGTTTTTAATATTTTTTTGGGACGACAATGGAGCTCTATGGCACAGAAGAAGAAGATATATCAGACTTTTAGATACACACTCAATACTTGTTAGTAGATACATTCATTGTTGGTTTGGCTCTGGGATTTGTTGACAGCAGGAGAATATACACTCAGCCATATCCTTTAGGCTTTTCCATAACACTTAGCCAAACTGCTCAGACTTATTTAAGGCTGAGACATCAAGCACAAATCACATCAGTTCACAATGACGAATTCAGAAACTTACAGGGAAAAGTGTTGTGTTTATAGCCTCAGAACACCACATAGTATGAACAAATAGATATGAAAGCAAAAACAGACAAACTATCACAAAACAAAGACAAAGAAACTCAAACTCCACACTTCTCTGTTTACTGTGCTTGTCGCAGTGCAGACCTCCTGATGTTGTTATATTGGATTCATATCCAGCATGAATCAGGTTTTACATTATTTTCGGCGTTTTACAACATTTGAAGTGTGAGTAAAATGGGTAAATTCTGCTTTTATGAGGCTTCGGTCACAGGTCAAAACCATGTATTAGCTTTATGTTCATTTAAACACTCGAATAGCCTATAGTAAAATGACTGCAAAGTAGTTTTCCAGTTCATTTGGAAGCACTTATGTGACTGGAATACCTTGCAGATACTTGAGATTGATAAAGATCTGAGCTTAATTTTTTTTTATTAGGCAATAACTGCAGCTCATGTAAAACTGTTACAAAATCAGTGCCAAGGGAGGAAACTGTCTGGTTAAACCTGAGACGGAGAGGCTAGTCTGGATATTCCATGATCAAACTTATTCAAACCTGGTTTAAAAAAACAAAACTAGCTGCTCAAAGAGTGTTTGCTGTGGAAATAAATCGTACTTGCTATTACACACAATTACACCTAAACTAAAACGTTTTTCTTTACAATTTAATCTTTAATATTTTTAGTATTTTAGGACCACAACCAATATTTAATACCATCATCAGAAGGTCTACACTCTTAGAAATAAAAGTGATAACTAATCATATAGGGTTTTTTTGGTTTATCCTCATTGGAAAACTTGTTTGGTTCCTGATGGAACCTTTTATAAAGGTTTCACTTGGAACCCTCACAGAGGGTTCTACCTAGAACCCTCTATGAAGGTTTCCACCCAGAACCTCCTATGAGAGGTTCTATACGGAGAACCCTTCTATGGTATAATGGTTATATTCAGAACCTTTTCACCTTCTAACAAAAACTCAACCCAACCTTACCCTAAATATTCCAAGGGTTTCATCTAGAACCCACGCAGGAGGTCACAGTCACAGTTTTTGGGGTGAAGATTAAGGGGACAACCCACAGAACCTTCCACACCCTAACCCTGGCTTTACTATAAACCATTTATATAGCTCCTTTCTAGTCTTCTGATCACTCAAAGCACTTTACACTACATGTCAGCATTCACACACACATGCATACACTAATGGCTCAGCCTTCAGGAGCAGTTTGGAGTTAAGTATCTTGCTCAAGGACACTTCGACATGTGACGGGGGAGCGGGGGATCAAACCACCAACCTTCTGATTGATGGTCGACCTACTCTGAGCCACAGACGCCCACCTTAGGCTTTGAGAGACACCTTAAAAGGCTGGGCTGATGTGGTCCGGCACAACCCACAACACTTTACTACTACTACTACTTCTACTACTATTAAAGCTATTTTTTACCTTTTCAGTGGTGCAGTGGATTTCAATTCTGCCAGTTATATTATACAGTAAAATGAAGGTGAATCCTTGCTGTTTAAGCCGAGGGTCCACAGAGAAGTCTTGAACAATAATTTCAGAATTTTAAACTGTTTTTTATAACAATTGACTACACTACCCATAGATCTCTCCTCCACCCTGACAATGGTTTTATTTTAAAAGGTTAGCTCGGGGCCGTTGGCACCACGTGCAGCCAGGCTGATATGGTGTAGCGCAGCCCACAACAATCATGGTTCACTGTTTTGGGGGAGTGGGCAGGGAGGGGAGGACCAATGCTTTCAACAACCTTTGAAGAAGCCTTTGTTCAAAAAAAGGGGAACTGTGTAGAACTTTAGCCTCTCAGGAAGAACCCTTTTGGAACCCTTATTTCTAAGAGTGTAATATATATATATATATATATATATATATATATATATATAGGCTACCTAAATGTTATAGCATCCTCAAATCATAGACTTTGTCCTGCCCTCTGCAGATCAAACACACATTGGCCGTCTCCTTTGTGTCTGAGTGAGTGTCTGCAGGTCACCATGATTACGGGTGTTGGTGTTACTCAGCATTAGTCACAAAACACAGGTGTGTAGGGAGTGGCCCCCTGGATGTAGACACAGAGGAGATGGAGGTGAGTTGAAGGAGGTTTAGAGGCTGTGCAACGCATCCTCCACCCTACTCACACTTTGTCTCGCTCACATGCCCACACAAGCCTCTGCCACACACATACCATTGGAGTCTAATCACTTCATCCAGGTTGCTCTAGAAGCTCACAGCAACGGACACAGACGTGTGCACACACACCCACACTTCAGCCAAACCAAACACCAGCTGCGTTGCAAAGTCAGTGAGATTTGAAGTGTTTAACAACTGCTCAAAGGAAACCCTCAAACAACCATAATTGTGTTTATATGTATGTTTTATTCCATTTAATTAAACAACAACTAGTGAGCACTCAGAGACTACACCCCTCTCAAGGCAGCGAAATCTGAATGTGTTACTTGAATAACTAAATCTGCATCGAAATGTACATAATGCGAAGTCACAACTGGCTGATGGCAGCTGCCATCCATCCATCCATCTGTTTATTGCCAATTATCTGGGTCATGTGTGCAAGGTGGCCCATATATTCTATTCCCCAGCCACATCTTTCAGCTCCTGGGGATCCCAGGGCCTTCCCATGTTCTGGGTCTGCCCCAGATCTCCTACCAGTTAGACATGCTCGCTAAACCTCCACAGAGAGGCATTCAGGAAGCATCTTCTTCTGATGTCCAAACCACCTCACATGGAGCTGTTGCCTCAACGGAAGGAGTTCCTAGTATCTTTAGGCCTTGTTCATGAGAGAGGGTAATGGTAAGATGGTCGGCTGTCTGGGAATATTAAGGATGAACTGTGCAAGGATGATTGTATAAGAATGATACAAGGATGGAATGTGACATTTTCATTTTTTACCTTGGTGTCCATCTGATTAAGTCTCAGTCTTAAACTCTGGTTCGGTCTTCACCAACTCTTGAAAAAAAATCTATCTGCTAAATGCTCGACTGTGTTCACCAGCTAGTTTCTAGCTGTCTGTCTGCTGATTGCTGCTGAGCAGGTGGAGGGCAGTGGCTTCATCAGAGCTTTTTTTTTGCTGAAAACAGCTGCTAGCTGCTGCTGCTAGAAACGAGGTCGGTGAGAGTGTTAGGCTGAACTATACTGTAACTTTGTGGATTATAAAACCAAAACAATGAGCTGTGAGACGGTAAGACACTCAGGGAAACTGCAGAGACCAGACAAGACCTTTAACATGACACATACTCAATGTATCCGTTGTTAAAGCTTCAGTAGTCAGTATATTTTTGGCATCATTGGGCAAAGATTCCATAATAACCTTTCAGCATATTGTAATTCAAGTGTTCTGAGAGATAACTAGACTTCTGCTCCTCCTCATGGCTCTGTTTTCTGTTTGTGACGGGAGACTTTGACCAATCACAGGTCATTTCAAAGAGAGAGAGCGTTCCTATTGGCTGTGCTCCGGTCATGTGATCAGAATTTGGTGTTCCTTCAACAGATTTTACAATGGTGGCCTCGTCACAAACTTTCTCATTTTACAGCTAAACCGTGCACTACAAGATGATTCTGAAAACATCTGAGGAGAGAAATAGGCATTAACGTAACATAATATTGATTCATATTTGATCAGCGCTGCCTAGTTTGACCGTTTAGTCGGAGTTTGCGAGTGATTGACAGCCGGCTCTCATAGACAGCAGCTGGACAGCAGACCTCAGATCAGCTCTTGCCTCTTTTCCTCCGGTCTGTGAAATCAATCTTGCAGATGCCGTTAGGAGCACCGGAGGACACAGAGGAACATGATTTTTTTCAGGTTACAAACTTGCCTACTTCAGCTTTAATATAAAAACTATTGATTTGATTTGTACAGATTTAAAGAACACCGCAAGTAGAAATACTCTCTCTCTCTCACACACAAACATAAACATACTTATACACACACACTTAACACAGCAACATAATAAAAAGTCGTGTATGTTACCAACCCATATGTTTTTTTTTTTTTTGGTTGCTTCAAAATAATGATAGTAATCATCTTCTGTCTGTGTGTACTTGTTAGCGTGTGTGTGTGTGTGTGTGTGTGTGTGTGTGTGATAGAGAGAAAGAGAGAGAAAGAGAGAGAGAGAGCGTGTGTTGATGGCAGTGCAGTCCCAGAAATAGCTCCTGCATCTACATCCACTCTATAATCAATGTGTTCCATCATAATTTGCTGTGAGACCGGCTGCTCCCTCATCTCTCTCCAGTCCACGGAAGGCTGGAGGGCACACACCACTCAGTCTAAATATATGTAGAGTAGAGCTTTAGAATATGATGTTGCGTATCAAAAGATTTCGTCTTTTGTTTTTGTGCATTATTTTGACATGTTTTGTCTTCATTAGTTGTCCTGAAGCAGAGCCTAAAGATGTTGGTGTTTGTTATAGGTCATCTGTCTGTCCACTTCTTTGATCCGGAGGAAGATATCTTGACAACTACTGGCCAGGTGGCCATTCAATTTAATATGAATATTGCCAATAATTTTGGTGACCTCCTGACCTTTTTTTAGCACCGCACCAGGTCAACAATTCCACTTGCACACACACAGTTCCATTAACTCTTCTCTAGCTAGATCACCCTCAGAACAAGTTTTACATGTTTAACCCAGTTACAACCCACTCTCAACCCACTCTCAACACCTCTCTTTGTTCTGCAGTCTGAGTACTGCTTCGACTGAATTGGGAAATTTATGAAAAAGTTGTCACTGAGAGCATTGCTCTCAGTTGTCAGTTGTCTATGCTCTCCTTTTTGAGGAATGCTCGGATCACATTCACACAGTTACACATTCACACCTGGAAGCTGCCCAGTACAACCACTGTGATTGACAGGACGCTACCACAACGTTGTCCGGTTTGGGGCACAACTTTAACCCTTTCACAGTGTGTTATCACTTCATCAAAGGTAACATGTTGGTTGTACTTAGCTCCACCCTCTTGTGTCACTTCTGGTTGCAAAAAAAAACAACATGGCGATGACCAAAAACCAAGATGGTGACGGCAATATAAGGTTTTATCCATATTGCCGACGCTGACTTGTGGAACAGTCTGACCTCTCTGACACACAGCGCTACACACAGTACTTTTGAGTGGCACTCACAATCGTATCATGACATATATTACGCAACGCCTAGTCCCCGGCGGCAAGCCTCCAGAAGCTTCCACTCAGCCCTTTCGGTCCGAGCCCCCCCCCCACGGGTTGCATCGGAAAACAAGACAGTTTTCATTATTTATCAATGCGTGTTCATCATATAAAGTATAAATACTTCAACAGAGAAGAACAACAATCACACATGATCAGTTATGATCATTTGAGAGGCATAAAAAAATACAGATTTTTCATAATAATTTTTTTCAAAGAAATTGATCAAATTCATTCATTCACATTTTACTGAATCAAATTTGCTTTTAATTTATATGGTGTGAAAATGAGTGCTTGTGGCTTAAGTGATATTATTAGAAAATGTTGTCATCAAATTTAAAACCAGATAAATTGAGTGACCACTTGGAGGAAGAGCATGCAAACGGTCAGCTGTCAGCTCAGCACACACGAGACGCTTTTCATTAAATCTCCAGCAAATAAAGCCTGTGGCTGCAGAGTACGATTTAAAATTAGATGACCTTTGACCTTGCCTGAGTATAACAGTCCAGAGGACCGTGTGACTGTGAGTCAGTTTGTATTGTCAGAATAAGTCTGCAGCTCATCTCCCTGCAGCGTCTTCCTGTGATGGAGACATGAAAAACTAGATAAATAGATGGAATCAATTCATCTATTCTTATTGGTTTACCGTTTCTTTGTTTGGATAGTAGTAGAGGATGTTGATTTAAAATCAGTCAATAAAGTCTAATTCTGTTGGGAATTTCCTACACGTTTTCATTGTTAACCATAACGGTGGCTACTTACACAATTCAATCACCGTAAATTGTGTAAAGCCTCACCAATGAATTCCAGTTGCTTCTACTTCACTTCACAATGCTCAATCACCTTTGTGTTACCTCCTTCAGCCGTAGTAACTTAACAGACATTTATTTAAATGAAAATCTTCAAGATTGCCACTTTAACATAAAGAAAAGAATCCAGTTTATAACTACTTGGGTTTTAATTTTTGTAGTTTTGCCATCAGTTACCATCAACTCTGAGACAATGGTCCTTGCAGAGAGACCCAGGCCATTATTTAAAACAGGCTTACATTAGAGACGGTATAGTAAAATAAGCCTGAACTACTTGAGAATTTAAAAAGACAAACAATATATTTAGAAAGACTTAAAAAATTCGGACTGCATCGACATCCTCTTCCATCCAGCTACGGGGATTGAGCAGCGTAATCGCTGTGAGGCCTGTTTTCTGGCAGATGTCCCGGTGTACAACAGGGATGGACTAATAGCTGTTGCAGTGGATTAGACCTCTCCCAGCTGATGAGAGAGGAACATCTGCATTCTTAAGCAGACTGAAGGATGAAGCAGCACCAAGGGTTATGTAACCACTAGGGGTGGAGGGGGGAGACCTAATGACACTGCAGATTTGTTGAGCAGCTGCAAACAGGCATAAGCGAGTTGACTGCATATCTGCTTCAATGCAGACACTGTCTTCACTGTGTTGTTGTTGACTTGTTCTCTGACACACAAACAAACAGGCACATGCTGTACACACACACACGCATGCACGCACACACACATACACACACACACACAAGGCAGCCTTGCCTAAACCCTTGTTTGTCTTAGTTGCTGAATCTCTGATTGTTTTCTTTAGCCAGAACCTGCAGTATGAGTATACAGTAGTCAGCTGCATAACGCTGACTCTGTCTCAGTTCAGTTTGTTATAAACATACAAAAAATAGGAGAGTAGTAGGAAGACCATACTATTTAAATAGACATTGGTTCTCACAGTTATAGCAGAGAACGAATAAAGACAGTAGATAAAGATGGCATGTTTTGCTCGATATGCACTGCTGGAATACTAAAGCTATTTTCAGACAGTTTGTTTTGCTTACATCTTGTGGCATCCCTGTCTCCTAGAAATATGTTCTGAGGGGAAACGTAATGCCAACCGGACGTTTCTTATAACATAATGAGGAAATGTTGTTGATTAACGTATGTAGTAAGTCGTAAAATGTTGATTTGTTGAATTAGACAGCGTTTAGACACTGGCAGCCCTTGCTTAAAGGTCCCATATTATAAAAAAGTGAGGTTATCATGTTTTTATTATAAAGCAGGCTTCAGTTCTATATAAATACTGTGAAAGTATCGAAATGCTCAATCCACAGGGAAATACACACAGCCCGTATTCAGAAACTATGCATTTGAAACAAGCTGTCAAGATTTCTGTCCATTTGTGATGTCACAAATATACAATATTTAGATCCTTTACACAGTTTTAAACATAAACATTCTAAATGTGTCCCAGTTTATTCCTGGTTGCAGTGTATGTAAATAACATCAGCTGACAGGAAGTACACATGGACCCAAGCTGTAGCCTAGCAACGCAATTCTTTTGCAATTCTGTCAAAATGCACTAAAACGGAGCGTTTCAGACAGGGGGTAAATACAGACATATTCAAGCAGACAGTATGAGGAAAATAAAGGGTTGTTTGAACATTAAAGCATGTAAACATGTTCTAGCAGAAACACAAAATACAAGTATGAACCTGAAAATGAGCATGATATGTCCCCTTTAAGATAGGCAAAGATCGTGCTCCAATTTAAAGGACCAACATGTAATATATTTACTGTTTTAAATCATAAAATGACCATGATATGTCATCAGAGATTAAGGAAACATGCCAAGTTGAAATATTGGCTTCTCTGACAACAGTGCTACAGCCAGTATGTTCTCCTTTGAAATTGAAATCTGTTTTTGTTTCAGCCTGTGTGATCCTGCCCACCGCCCCCGGGTGGCCTGATATAATATGCAGTGTGCTGCAACCATGGCAGCAAGCAAACAAACTGGATTCTAAAGATTAGCCTATATAAAGAAAGAACAAGTATTTACTAGTTCAATATTAACAACACGACAGGCCACAGCTGTTTTCTCAAGTGTCGGAGCTAGAACACATCATTTCCATCATTTCTGGATTTTTTATGTACCAATTTATGGTGGAAATGTTTTTGTTTATGTAAAGGAAAACATCAAATTGAAATATAATGGAACATAATGAAGTAATGCTCTCAGGCATTCTGTATTGCTCAACTGGCAGCATGCTCTCAGCGCTCCGCTGGTCACCGTCACTGGTGTGACCGCAATGGTCAGAGATCACCGTCAGTGACAGAGACGCCCCCGACGACGGTCACGGACTTATGTCATAAGCAGCACATTTCCTCTGTCACACACTCAGAGGCTCCCCCCACAAATTTGTTTTTTTCCAACGAAAAGTGTCACTATGAGTCAACAAGAGCTGTTTTATATCTTGCGTGGACGGCCCACATTCGTCTGCGTACAGCGTCTTTCTCTCCTCATTCCTCCGTGTGTGTACCGTACGGTAGACGGTGCATTTGTGTGTCCTCTCCCCTAAACGGCTGAAGTCTCTGAGCATTATACAAACTACCTCTCCTCAGCCCTTTCGGTCGGTAGATCGCTAGATATTTTAGTGAAACGCCGTAGCTAACGTTAGCCAGCTAGCCTACAGAAACTTTAATCCTTGCTCGCCAAACAACAAACAAAGTTCTCTTTTACCTAACATTACATTTTCTAAGTAATCCGCCCAACAACGTTTGTAAATTAGCACAAGACTAAGCTAATGTTGAGCTTTTCTTATGCTCGTGTAGGTTCAGCGTCCTCAACCTGGCAACCTGCGTGACCTTTGTTTCTGGGGCATAGGGGAGACAACTCTCTCCAATATGTTGAATTTGGACAGCAGTACTCATTTTAAACGCTAGCTGTCAGTGTTACATATTGCTCCTTTAATACAGAGACACCATGTATCTTTACGTATCATGCCGTATCAATCTTTCCTTAACCAAAGTGCTTTTGTTGCCTCAATCTAACCACAGACAGGAGTCTGGTTGTGACAATAAGCCAGCCAGCAACGTTTGTCACCACAACATAATTGGGAAAACAATTGATAAATGTACTTCTTCACTTTTAATGTGAAGCAGCAGAAAAAGTTTGCATTAACAGTAACGTCACAGACTTGTGATCGGGCAGTATAGAGAGCGATCAGGATTCATTGAGGCTTCTATCAATGACATAAAACTGTAATGTTGCAGTATGTCGTTTTCTGTTCATCCTCTCCTTCAGCGTGTGTGAAGGTCATTTGAATCAGAGGCAGAAATGGTGGACTCCACTACTGACAATTAAAGGCGACTACAGAATGTTAATTCGTCATCAGTCATTCGGGAAGTAGTGGGTCCTTTTGTATCATGACGTGAAGGGTGGTGGTGGTGTGGAGGTTGGGTGGTGGATGGATTTCATTCCGGAGACTTACATCCTGACACAGACATGCAGTCATTTTGGGTCTTTTTAACAATGGCCATGATCTTTCACTAACTTTAACTGGACCTTGAACCACACATAACCAGTCATTATGTGTGAATACTGAAGGAGTAATTCATGAGAAAACACTGGCATTGACTCTCTCTCTCTCCTCCCTCCCTTCTTCCTCATGCTGCTCCCTCTCCTCCCGTCTCCTCAGGGACTTGTTACTGGTCTTTGTCTCTTTGTGTGATTCCTCCCAGTGTCAGTAATGGCCGTCTGTCACAGCTGAACGCCTCCTGCACTCACATCTGCCTGACAAACACTCAGTTTCTTTCATAATCCAGTATAAGAAAATGACTGAATATTAATGTCTATTGTACGTATGAATTCACAGTAGGCACAGTAGTACAGCATAGTGTCTTAATTCTGACTGTTTGATTCAATTGATTCCTAAATGTAGATATAAAGTCAGTGCTTTAAATCATAAATGTAACAATTTGATTAGCCCTGGAACAGGACAAAAAATGGAATAATTTTGAACAAATTGATGCAGTGAAACACGCAGCTCTAACAGCATTTATTCCAGTGTCGATCCTTTTACCCTGCATACGCTCAACCCTCCTAATCCAGAATGTGGGTTCAAAGTATCTCATCTGATGCATTATGTATGGTTTATAATGTATTATAAAGGTGTAAAAACGCTTTATAGATTTTGGCTTTAAGGGAGGTGCTAGCATTATGTTTGTGCCTGTGCATGTAGGGAAAACCAGCGAAAACAATGTGTGCAGTCACATTTCCAATGACAATTCCAACTACAGCTGCAAATAATAGCTTTATCTGACAGTGTGTGCAGACACGGAGCACCATCCCTGCCATCTGCAAACCCCTCATCAACAGCCGGGTGTAAAGAAAGATCATCTGCGCTCATATCAAAGCTGCGAGACAGCGTCAACTTGAGCTTGGATCATAACCTTAAAGGGATAGTATGGGTGCTAACAGCTAATGGAACTACAAGTATACACACTGCTGAGTACATCGCCAGCGCTCAACGACTTCAAGCCGATTGCCTGAGTAGGTTACTACAAAACTCAATACCCAAGAAGTTCACGGGTCATGCTTCCCAGCTGCAGGGCAAACGTAAAGTGAGAGTCTGTGGGATTCCAATCAGGTCTGTGAACAGAGCCAGAGAGCAGCACTCTCTGCTTTGCCAAGGTTGCTAAATGTAAAGACATATATTTATTCCGTGCCTTTTTATTGGGCATCAACCTCACCTTTACATGCGCATTTTCGTAAAAATAGAGTTGAAGCCAAAAAGCTGAGACGTGCTGAGACGTGCACCTGCACGGAGCCGACGCAGGCATCTGTGTAGATTAAAATGAGAGCGTATCCGTTGTGTGAGACACACCTGGTGGAGATCTACACTCTACTGAGTGCACTTTTCTAGTTTATCATGTTTTTGTCTTAGTTTCAAATATAATATTGTTTAAATGACTTTAAATCGGTGTGGTCTCTCTCTTTGTCTAGCTCGCTGAGCCTGGGCTGTGACACTGGGTGAAAGAAAATATAACGAATAAAGAATTAGTTGGACATTGGATACTGTGCCTCCTTAGATTGACAGAGAAGCATAAGAACAAGAAAGCCTAAAGACTTGTTTTGTGCTCTTTTGATGTGTTGAAATGTCGGACTATTCTGCCGCTGCTGAATTTCTGAGCCGCACACAGAATGTGCTGGAGGCCTGCATCAGCCAACTCTGAAAGAAAGAAACCGTGTGCAACCAAACTGTAAATGTTGCCACCACGTCTCCATCCGTCCCCAGCCGAGAGAGGGGTCGCCATGTGGGACCGAGTGCAGAAAGCCCCTCCCCCCTACTTACTTCCGTGACTGGGGTTGATGCTATATATTGTGTATATACTGTGTATATTTTATAATATTTCTGTTTTGTATTATGGGGATGTAATATATGCAAAAGCTGCACCTCTACAATGAAATCCCTGGATGCTGTCTACCACTCAGGCTGATAACAGCAGGTTGTCTGGCCATATCGGGCTATGAGGCGGACCAACATTGTTTTTTATTCATTAGAAAGCTTTAATACAGATGCTTCCACCCCATATTTCCTCCCTTTTAACTCTGAACTGACATAATATTGGTATTCGCTCACAGAATAGGTTGTCGCTTCACATTCCACTAATCAGAACTGTACTGGGACCACTACGGCTGTTCAAAGGCCTTATTCTAGATCTTGTTTTAATGAATTTCAAATGCTTTTAACTTTATTTTATTCTATTTTTATACTTCACTGTATTTATCTCTTCTATTTTATTATCTACTCCATATCATGTTTGTTATCCAGTATTTTAACTGTTCGCTATCATTCATTGTTGTTTTTATATTTTGAAACCACTGTAAATGAGGATACCTCCTCACTGGTCTTTCAAGGTTAAATAAATAAATACATATTTATATTTATTTGTGTGTTTAGTACAGGCGGTTCGGTGCAGCGTCGGCAGTTATGCGGGCGCTGTACCGGACCGTTGTGGTAAAGAGGGAGCTGAGCTGGAAGGCAAAGCTCTCGATTTACCGGTCCCATCTATGTTCCAACCCTCACCTACGGTCATGAGCTTTGGATAGTGACAGAAAGAATGAGATCGCAGATACAAGCAGCCCGAAATGAGCTTTCTTCGTAGGGTGGCTGGGATCAGCCTTAGAGATAGGGTGAGGAACTCAGACATCCGGGGGGAGCTCGGAGTAGAGCCGCTGCTTATCGTCAAAAGGAACCAGCTGAGTTGGTTACAGCATCGGCCCCGGGGTGGACCCAGAACACACTGGAGAGATTATATATCTCGGCTGGTCTGGGAACGCCTCGGGGCATAGGTATAAGTACTGATTATTTCTGATAGCCAAAGTTGAGTGCAATCACTCTACTTCATCTCTTGTACCAGTTAAAGTTGAAGTAGGGGAGATTGGAGCAAATGATTAAAAAAAGTTATTTTTATACGCTATATCGTGACAGTGGTACTGAAAAAAATCATGTTCCTCTGTGTCCTCCGGTGCTCCTAACGGCATCTGCAAGATTTCACAGACCGGAGGAAAACAAGCAGTAAGAGCTGATCTGAGGTCTGCTGTCCATCTGCCATCTATGAGAGCCGGCTGTCAATCACTCATGAACTCCGATCAAACGGTCAAACTAGGCAGCGCTGATCAAATATGAATCAATATTATGTTACGTTAATGCTTATTTCTCTCCTCAGATGTTCTCAGAATCATCTTGTAGTGCACGGTTTACCTGTAAAATGAGAACGTTTGTGACGCCGTCATTGTGAAATCTGGTGAAGGAACGCCAAGTTCTTGTCACATGACCGGAGCACAGCCAATAGGAACGCTCTCTCTCTTTGAAAGGACCTGTGATTGGTCAAAGTCTTTTTAGATTTTTTAAAGCCTGAAAACAGAGCCATGAGGAGGTGTAGAAGTCTAGTTTTTTCTCAGAACACTTGAATTACAATATGCTGGAAGGTTATTATGGGATTTTTGCCCAATGATGCCAAAAATATACTGCCTACTGCTACTTTAATGTATTAATGATGCATATTCTTGATGCCCCGTGTGAGGCCTTATACTTCATATTCACTATATATTTTTCATGTCGTGTGTGATGTTTATTAATTATTGCTACTTATGTTGGTAGCTTCTCTTTAAGGCATTCATGCTGCATTATAGTGTTAACCAACCACCATATTCTACCCTCACACTCTCTTTAATCTATTCCATTACACGCCACACTCTCCGTCTCTCTCTTATCTCATCTCTGTTCACCTCCACAACCTCTCTCCTCAGTTTCTCTTCCTCCGTCCCCTCCTCCACGCTGTCTTTTGTCTCTGCCTTTCTTTCTCCACAAAAGGGGCTGCCCTATTATTATGGCTGTTGCCATGGTTGCAAAAGGGGGAGTGTTTGTGTGATCAGGTACTTAACCTTTTAATCCTCCTCACATGGCAGCCATAAGCAAGTTAAGAAACAAGATATATCTTAGTATCTGTCACATGCAGAACATAACTTTGTACATTTGCATCCATTTTTCAACAATTACACTGAAAGTGACACAGGCACACACTCATGAAACATACATATGTTGTGTGTGTGTTTGGTGGAGGTAATGGTTAATTTAAAGTCCTTATATCATTCTGAGCCTCAGTCTGGAAGCATTGTCATGTCTGTGGAAAATCAGAGGATTCAAAGACACAAAGCTCATGCGAGTTAAAAGTATATTTGCTCTTCACAAGCTGTGAAATTCGTATTATCTCATCTTGTGGATGAACAGTGAAAAGTGAGAGATTTAAAGCGCTCCATGGCTCTGTTGTTCACTGGGTGTTTTGTTTAGTGTGGTTGTCAGTGTGGTTCATAACAGTTCATAACTTAATAACAGCTTGAATTTCAGCGTAACAATTAAAATATGATTCATACCATAAATGAGGGAGAGAGATGCCACAAAGCATCAATTATAAAACATTTTAATGGACCAGCGTGTACGATTTACTGACATCTAGTGGTGAGATGCAGATTGTAACCAAGTGAATACCCCTCCCTTCCCAAGCGTGTCAGAGAACTACGGTGGCCTTCAGGTAACGTAAAAAACAGAATGTCTCTCTCTGGAGCCAGGGTTTGGTTTGTCCATCCTGGGCTACTGTAGAAACATGAAGGAGCAAAATGGCGGACTCCGTGAAACAGGAGGCTCATTCTAAGCTAACAAAAACAAAAATTACAGTGTTGTAAGTCCAGTTCTATAAGCACAGACGGAGCCCTCTACTGGACTCTATGGCTAATACTCTCCTCGCATCACGAGCACGCATCCCCATACCTCTCAAGCACACACACTGTACACAGCCACATGATGTTGATCTTTGCCCAGTTCTGTTGGCTTTTCAAAGTTTTCTTTATTCTTATTTTTCATTTTATTTATTTATTTATTTATTTTATCAGTTTTTTATTCCATTTTGTTTTATTCATATTTCATTTTATTTTATTTGTTATAGGAACAAAAAAAAAAAAACAAACCTTCTCAACTGGACGGGCAAAGGCCTTGCTGCCTGCCTAGCAAGTGGGCTCCTCCTCCATCTCCTCTCTCATCCCTCCAATGATAACTGCCTGTGGATAGAAAAGGGCAAAAGCCCTGAGATATCGACCAGACTCACGAATTTACGTCTATGTCTGTCATCCTACACCCTCTTCAGCAAGCGGCGCAGGAGCAACGGGGCCCCTTGAACTTTAGGGTTAAGATATTGTAACCTTCATTCTAACTCAGACAGGCTGATGACCCAACCACACTGAAGTAGGGGGCCTTAGCTAACCCAGTTCAGATAACATAATTTAAGAAAGGCTTTATTGTCCCACAGGGAAATTTGTCTTTGGCTCTAAGCTGCTGCATCACTCAACATACCAAAGTCACAATGCACACAAACGCATAGAACATAGATCGTACATACACTCATGAATAAACATGCTGAAATTGGGGGTGCACCTGTGCTAATAGATTAAAGGTCAGATATTGCTTTATTTACCTTTACATGTTGGACTCTGTTGGCTCGAAAAGAAATACCATTTTAAAGTAAAACTATTACTCTCGTCTGTTTCAGTTTATCCAATAAGAAATCAGGCTGAGTATTAAAAGCTGAACCAAAACCAATGAAAAGTAAAGGTGCATATGCCTTAGTGTCTTCCAAGTGTCTAAGGACTAAGTGGGTGATGCTACTAACTGCATCATCAGTGCTCCAGACAGAAGGGTCTACAATATGTGCTTGGAGGATATATCAGGATGTCAAACTGATTCAGCAACAAAAACAGGTTAAAAAGATAAAGATGGAAGCTAAAGCCTACAGATCACTGTAGTTAATGATGTGCTAACGTACTCTGCTAATGTTAGCTCCACAGGTTTTTATGTAGAAACTTGACGTTTTAGAAACACATATCTCCTTACAACCTCTCCGGGTAACAAGTATCATTATCAAACAACGTTTTAACCATGACTAGCTCCAAATCCATAAAAACAGCCTGAAAATGAAAAAAAAAATCTGATTGCATCGGAGTCTACGGAGCAAAGCCGGATAACTGTCGGACACTGGTCAGAGCTGGCTGATGCTACGCTATGATTGGCCAGTCTTCGTTCGAGGGGCGGGACTTAACAAAGGTCGTTGAGTTGATTCAGTAGATTAGATTAGTAACCTTGTTTATTTTCATTGGATAAGAGACTGTAGCAAAACAATAAGTTAACCGTCATTGTGGCATGTCTTGATAAACCTTACAGTGAAGGTGTCAATACAAAAAGTCCTGATCAGTCAGAAATAGGCGTGGTTTTAAATATGAAGAACTATTGACAGACTGCGTGGACTAAACGCACTAGAAGCCTAATTCTCCTTTTCAGTAATTCACTACATGTTTACAATCAGGCAGGCAAACTCATTACAATATACAATAATTAAGATAAGTGCAGATGTAGAATTTACTATTATAGCACAGGCCTTCGTCACATGGGTATGTATTACGATGTCACTTTGTTTTCAACTTTGGGTAGCTCTCTCTTTTTTCACCATACATGTGTTTGCATCCCTGCAATGTTGAATGTTTGCAGGACACAGTGATGGAGTTACACACTTTGTAAACCAAAACTTAAAATTTTTTGCAGTGCTATAACAATGTCACACTAAAAAAGGACAGTCATTATTCACACAACTGCGAGAAGCTGATTGTGAGGAAAATGTTCAAGCTTCAGTAGTCAGTATATTTTTGGCATCATTGGGAAAAAATTCCATAATAACCTTTCAGCATATTGTAATTCAAAATCTAGCCCGTGACGGGAGACTTTGGCCAATTACAGGTCATTTCATTGAGAGAGCGTTCCTATTGGCTGTGCTCCGGTCATGTGACCGCAACTTGGCGTTCCTTCACCAGATTTCACAATGGCGGCAGCGGTGTCACAAACTTTCTCATTTTACAGCTAAACCGTGCACTACAAGATGATTCTGAAAACATTTGAGGAGAGAAATAGGTATTAACGTAAGCTAATCAGCTCTTACTGCTTGTTTTCCTCCGGTCTGTGAAATCTTGCAGATGCCGTTAGGAGCACCGGAGGACACAGAGGCACATGATTTTTGTCAGGTTACCTGTTTCATGTACTACTGTCACCATATAGCGACTGTTTTATAAACATAACTTTTTTCCTCCTATCTCGCCTACTTCAGCTCTGAGTGTTATGGTGGTTCTGACGAGGACAGTTCTCATAATATTCTGTCACTCCTTTGCCAGAGAGCTCTGAACAGTCAGTTCTGTGGTACTTTAACTGAGAGCTGAGACAGCATATCACAGATGAGCGGCTTTATGGCTGACCTGTGATCAGAGCTGAGTAGTGCTGTGATGTTCTGACATCTGAGGTCTGTCAAGTGTTCCGTACGTTGCTGTGGGGCACCAACGGCCTGGCAGAACTCCTTCTGAGCCTTTCATGTACAGTATAAGAGGGCACAGCGCAATAAAATTCAGCTGCACGATACGAATAGTGTTGAAGTATTTCATGAGGGAAGAGATGTCGATGGAGCTCACTCAACAACTGATTGATGTATTATATTGCAGTTATATGACACATTTGGTTAAATAATATGTTATCCACCTCCAATGAAAGCAGCCATTTATTTCAGCTGCCATCGTTTTATTATTATCCCACCCATCATTTTTGATCATCAAAATAATAGCAAACTCAATAATGTGAGTCAGTACAGAGTCAATGAAAAGTAAAAGGCAGTGCATAGAAACGGGGAAGGTATGGAATGATGCAACAAGTAAAAGAACTGTTTAATTATGTCAGCTGGCTTTAGATCTCATCTTAGTCTCATATGATGCCTCCATATGCGTTTTAGCCATATTTAGTCATCTCCATCCCTTTGTTACCACGACTAACAACAGCAACAACACTCAATATGTCCCTAAATCCCTAAATTCACCCCATCTCTCTGATGATATTTAAAAACTAGGTTAAGAAATAAAAGACTTGACATCACGTGACATTCAGTTTGGCTATTCTTGACTGTTCTGTCCATGATATGACATAGGCGGCAATGTGATTGTATCTTTGTCTGTCTAGTCTGTCTATCTTGTGGTGGTTGTCTTTTTTTTTTTATTCTTAGTATTATTACTTTTTTTTTTAAATTATTATTATTATTCTGAATATGGGGTTGGTATGTTTGTGAGTCTGTCTGTAGATGTTACTTTGTTTTGTCTGTTTGTGATGAAAATTAAAAAAAAGCATTGTTTGTTTTGTTTGTCTGACTTCGTGACTGGTTTGTATTGTGTTAACACTGTTGGCTCTGTCAGCAGTGTTGCCGTTGTTTGCACTGTTAGCACCGTTAGCTGTGAGCCGCCGGCTCAACCATCGCCATGTTGAGAGCCATGCAGAGGCAATAGAAATGCTCCCAATCTCGCATTTACATAATTAAGATTTTGAATACAGGACTTGTAATTGAATATTTTTAAATTGTGGGAATGCAGCTTGAAATATCATGCTAATTTTCAGGTTCATGCTTGTATTTTGGGTTTCTACTAGAACATGTTTACATGCTTTAATGTTAAAAAAAAATACATTATGTTTCTCATACGGTCTGTCTGAATATACTTGTATTCACGCTCTGTCTTAAATGCTCCGTTTTAGCACATTTCAACGGAATAGCAATGGAATTGCGTTGCTAGGCAACAGTTCGGGTCCATGTTTACTTCCTGTCAGCTGATGTTATTTACATACACTGCAACAGGAAATAAACTGGGACACATTTAGAATGTTTACATTTAAAACTGTGAAATGGACTAAATATTGTAGATTTGTGACGTCACAAATGGACAGAAATCCTGACGGCTTGTTTCAAACGCACAGTTTCTGGATACGGGCTGTGTGTATTTCTCCTTATATTGAGCATTTTGATAGTTTAACAGTATTTATATAGCATTTAAACCTGCTTTATAATATAAAAGACCTAAAAACTTTACTTTTTACAATATGGGACCTTTAATGTATCCTGATTTACACAATGTGAATAAATGTTCCACCACTGGTCTAATTCCATACAGGTGGTCAACTTGCTTTGTATGGTCAGCCGTGGATGTATTAATAGCGTGTAGCAGGCCTGGCTAAGGGTACATTGGCAACAAAAATATAGTAACAATATAGTCATCATCTGATAATCAGAGGTGTGTGTGTCTCTGTGTGTAGTGATACACACTTGCATTTCTCATCACACTCTGTCTATGAGTTGTGTGTGTTATTTTATTGTTGTCACCCTAATACTTTGATCAAGTATGGGGCGTGTACAGCAAACACAAACATACATCAAGGTCCAGACTAAAACTCTATCAGGATGCGTCTTCATGCTTTCTCTCCTCCTGTTAACACACACACACACACACACACAATGTATGCATGTCCACACAAACACACACTGATGACAGAGTGGGGTTGAAGGCATCAAAGCCTTTCTCATCCTGCTTTGCCCCTGATCAGCTCTGCTGGGAGGATTGGAGTGGAATTGGCTGGGATTAACTTAACGCTGCCATGTGGCATTCAGCACAGCACCCTGCCAAATGACATGCAGACACACCCACAAGCACAGTCTCTCAGTCTGTTTTCATCCCTCTATGTTTCTGTAGCTACACTCATTCATACTGTACGTAGGATTCTTCTGTGGTTGCAAAATAAATTGTGAGAAACATGTCGGCCCTGTGTTCCCTGATGGCCAAATTGAATTACGTGTTTGTGGATGGTCGACTAAGGGTTAATAGACGTGGAGAATCCCTTCTGTCTGTTTTAAGAGCAGCGTGTAACTGAAGCTGCCAACCTGTCCCTGTGTGCTCGCCTTTGATTGGTCAACGCTGTTTCCTTGTCCAAAGAAGATATACTTTAAATGTCATATGTATA